>BPLQ01002887.1:0-183589 GCA_021605075.1 Caerostris darwini | reverse complement strand
ATTTTTAAAATTTCTGTTAACCTAGGGCGTAGACTCATCACTATACAACAACGGAGATAAATGTGATATAATTAACACCATTTGTTTTCCTTAAAACGATAGATTTATTATTTACAATATGATTATTTAAAAAAAAACGTATATTTTTTCATTGTATTTTATTAATGAAACACGTGAATGAACGCATCAAAATAAATTTTATGCGGTCTTCTTATATTTTCGGAAAAGCAAATTTGATTAGGTATAATTAATGTTGATCTCAAATAAGAAGTCCTTTCTATGGGAACATTAGAGAAGTACAGAAGGCAAATGCACTCAATAATTATACGAAAGTTTGTATGATTTAAATTATAAATGTCAATATGTCTGAACAATTCTACTCAAAGACTTTCGCATGAATTGTTTTCAGAATTCTACTTGGTCAATTTTAGAGTTGTAATGTATTTAGAAATAAGCTAATCTTCATGGAATACTTCTGTTTCTTGACTGCAAATAATAAATATTTTTTAATCAATATATGCGTTGCACTTTGAATTTCTTAGTATGCAGCAATTTTGGTAATATTCTCTCATTAAAATATTTCTAATTCTACAAAGAGCTCCATGTATTCTTCATATGTGACTCTTTATTTTATGGAACTCATAATCCATAGTTTTCATGTATTTTTTATAACATATTTAATATATTTTTATAATACAACAACCGCTGCAGACATTTTCTTGCTTGTCTGGGACACTAATATATAACTGAGGCGCATTGCGCATGTCCGAATGCCCCCATATTCGCACAATTGGACACCGGCTGTAGATTCTTTAATTTATAAATCATGGTGTTTATTTTTCTATTTGTAGAACATCATTAATGTATTCCAAACATTAATTGTAATAAATGTTATTTGTTAGAATTAATCTTTTTATATTTTAAAATGTAAAGAAAACTAATTAACATTGATTTGATTTCTTGCAACAAAAATTCTTGAACACCTAAATCTAACTTATCCTAGAGATAGGTGATCTGATGCAATTTTTTTTTTCGTCTAATATGTAATTAGTAACATTTTGTTTCTGTGCTTAAAAATCGGTTATCCTTTACTAATCAGAGAGTTATTAGTATTTTTTAAAGTCGTGTTAGTACGAAAGTCGTGTAAAAGTAAAGTTGATCAAACGTTTTTTTCAAATTTGTTATTAATTTGTTTTAATAATTAATGAGCTTTAAATGTTACGTCCTGCATATTTCTAACTGAGATATTTTTTGTTAATTGCTAAGTACTACATTATACAAAATTTTTTCTAACTTTCTAACTCTATAATTTATAACTTGTGACAGAATTTATAAAAATCAAATAAATTTTTCATTACAATTTCAATATTTTTTTTACGATATAATTTTAAATGTATTTTTTGAACATTAAGGCAACTCTTCTCCCAAATTCAACTCTTCTCTCTCTCTCTCAAACTCTTTCTAAATGTTTAAAAGAAGTTATTTTTATTTGGAAAAGCATTACAAAGGTACACATGTCTGTTAATTCTCTCACATCCATTCTACGTCAAACAGATATAAAAGATTTTATCGGCACTACTTAACGTGGTTCGGTGGTCTAGGGGTATGATTCTCGCTTAGGGTGCGAGAGGTCCCGGGTTCAAATATCGGCCCGAACCCTGAGCTATTTTGTTTTCAAATATTTAAAGAATTTTTTAGCGACTAAATATTATTTATTAACTATAATTTTCAAATATACTGAAATATAAAAAGTGATTGTAATCCTAGTTATTAAATATTGTTTTTCGAATAATTAAAGATCTTAAAAATTATTGAAATCCTAAGCCAGTTTAGTCTTTTTTTTTTTGTCTTTATTTGATGAACTAGAAATTTAAATATTTTTAAATGTCTTTTATAAAAAATCTTATATGCAAAAGATTTATTAACCTTATTTAAAAGTAATAAAACTATTTATATTATGAAACATAATATTAGAGAAGAAAATATTTCTTAATAACTCTTCCCTCCGAAAATTATTGCATTTGATTCTAAAAAAGAATGATTTAAATTTGATATAGTTGCCCTATATTTAAAAATGTATAAATCTTTTATATAAAAATATATTTTACATCAACAATTTTAAATCTTTCTCAAATGATCCTGTTTTACAAGTATTTCAGATGTTTCTTATATGAAAAATATTATTATTATTTAATATATTCTTATTTATTATCATTAACCGAAAAATATATTTTTTTTTATCTTTGTATATCTCTATTTTTTGCATTTTTTTCTTATTCATGAAAACTGAAAAAAAGAGTATCCATATATTAAAAAAAATTAGAAATCATAGCTGTATATTTGGAAATTATTTAGACACCAAATTTTATTTATCCAAGAAAATTATATATCATTCAATTATTTAATTTCAGCTAGAAATAAAAATAATTGTCTTTCTGTTCATTTTTATCAGCTGCGTTCTTTAAACAAAGAATAATTTAAAGCCTTGAATATAATGTTTATTTAAAAAAACAAAATTATGCAAGTAATTTTAAAACAATTCTCATATATTTCTTACCAGATGTGGCTTTTTGTTATTCTAATACGAGAAAAAAGTTATTATTAACGGTTATAAGTATGGGTTTATACAAGGAATTGTGAGTTTTTATCCTTTCTGCTTAAATCAGTAAATTTTGTTAAGGAGAAATGAGCACTTCTGTAATGAAATGAATTTTCCGTTCTCTCCCGAAATTACCACTTTTCTTCTTACATAACTTGATCAAGGACAAAAGAACGGAAAGGAAAGAAAATTAGATTTCCATTCAATCAGTTTTCTAGCTTTAGATAATCCGTTTAAGAAAAATAAGCTTCAAGTAACATTATGTATGGATAATATTCATAAAGTTCTTACACTATTTTGATTATTATTGTAAGACAAAAAAGTTGCTTTTAATAAAGTTCGTAATAAATACATGATACATGAAGTTTTCGAAGCTAGTTGAGTTTATTAAATTTTATTTAAGTGTTTACTCAGAAAATATTGGCATATAATAATTGCTGCTATAAATAGTTTTCAACCTCAGATGAGTTTAAGTGCTTCTATTCCATGAGTTACTTATTGTAATACTTATTGTTCTTCAAAATATTTATTTTCTTATATTAATTCCGAGCTCTTGATATAAAGCATTCACCACTTTAAAGTTCACACGTCGTTGCACGATGTGCAATCTGTTGTGTCCCTAATCGTCAGTGTGTGGCAGCGGTGGACAGACACCCCATGAGTAGTCAACTCATAAATGGAGGGAAAGGGGCAGTTTCTGTTGTTCTGGAGCAGCCGTAAGTAGAAGTCTGACTTGGCTCCAAGTCGCTGAAGAAGGAGCACAGTGTCTTCAGTGGACTTTTAGAGGAAACTATCAGCATGTGTGTATCGTATGGGAAAACATCCGGAAAAACTCCCACCAGGTAGTCTAACTAACGAGGCAAGATGTTGAACATCCCAAATGCCATCGAGTGTCTTGGTTTTTCAAGCAGTGCCTACAACAATGCCATCAGTGGTCATTGTTCTAGATACTACTGGTAGAATCTTTAGGAGGAACTACCCCTTATTTGCATATCGTATGGGAAAAACATGGAAAACTCCTCCTGGTAGTATGACAAAGGAGTCAAGAAGCTTACATCACAAACGCTATCGATTCTCTTCATTTTTTAAACTGTCTACAATAATTCCCCGGTTATACAATACGGCTTATTGTATAGTCGGAGCATTATTGTAGACACTGTAGGCACACTCTACAATACAGTCGATTTAATAACAGCCCTAATGCTCATCAGCGGCGCACGTTAACATTGAACCATGAGTCAAACATGCGCAAACTAGATCCCATGCAGTAAAAAAAATAAGTATCTGTCTCGTAAAGAAAAAAAATTCTAAAGACCTCAATCAAGAAAAACGAATGCGAAATGATATGCAACAATCAACAGTAAGTGTTTTATTTTTACACTGCACCAATGGAAATTACCATAAGAATTCGTCTTTTTGCATGCATGCTAATATTAGAAAGAATTAAGACATTTAATCTTCTTAAGAAATATAAGAATGAATATCAAGAAAAACAAATATTGAAATCCCCTATCTGTGAAAACATATTTTATGTGAATATGAATATTATATATATAATACTTAAAATTTGAAATCCTCCAAATTGTGGAAGTGTGGATTTTATTTGCAATATTATTGGCTATATATACCAATAAATAGTTAATTTAACATAATTCAGAGACTGATCAAAATAAAAACCAATTACATTGCTTATATATATTAGCAACAAAAAATTATATGGTGATTTCTGTTATCATTAAATAATTGATAAATTCTAATAGCATATATATATATTTGCTGTTATTTTTAAAAAGAGAAAAAATTAGGAAAAATGGATCCTTCATCGTACAAAGAAATGTTGAGCATTTAACAGAAAAAGAACTCTATCTGGGTTCGGCAGGGATTTGAACCCGGGACCCCAGGCAACCTAAGCGAAAATCTTACCCCTAGACCCCCGAACCACACTCGTACATTGGATAGAATAAAATATATAGCTTTTACCTGGAAGTCTCGTAAAATACGGAGTTTTATATACCATCTGAGAAAACAAAGCATCGATTGCTTGTTATATGATATTATTATTTTTCGAGCTTAAACAACTATAAGACATGAACGAATATGTTCATGTGTGCACAGCCTGATGATGATACTTTAACAAAAGCAAAAAGGTTTACAATTCCAATTTCCTGCACGTATAAAATTTTGAATTCAGAGAAATATTTTGATGCGATTGAAGTATATTTGGAATTTGCATATGAAAATAATTTTATTTCTTAGTTTAGTAATTAATAATGCAAAAATAATTTACAACTAAAACATTGAAAATCAGAAAAGACAGTTTCGTGAAAAAAATGGCATATTTGAAACAAGTTTTCCTTGTAAAATTTTTCGAGAAATCGATAAATTCTTTATGTAATAAAATTTAATAAAAATTTATAAAAAATAAAATAATTCATTCATAATCGACATATATAAACCTTCATATACATATATAGCCCCATATATAAAACAAATGAGTATACTACACGCAAATGAGGGACAGATACCCTTAAAAAATCCTTCCAATGGCATTGCCCTTCCTTCATCACCTGTTGGAGAGGGAGTTCTGTTTGTGCGATACCTTAGTGGTACATGAGGCCTACCAGTCAACAATAAAGATAAAACAAAAATATTTGGTAAATTCTTTTTATTCCTATTTTTTAAAATTTCTAATTTGTATTTTTTTCTAATAAATAATCATATATTATTTTAATGCTTTAAAGTTTTTTTCAATTTTATTTTAATGTTTAATTTTAAAATTTATCTCATAGGTTAATTATTAATATTATTATTATAGTATCAAGGCTATTATAAAATATATTTTATAATTTTTATTTATTGTTAAAATGAAATAAGAAGTCATCCTGAATAAATTGTATTAAAACGAATCACCCAAATTTCGGTAATTTTTCGTTTGTTAGCAGTGAATTTTGCATTTTTTATGACTCATGTGTATTCGTTTTATTTTCCCAAGACTTATATTTTGCTTATTTTATAACAATCATTTTGTTAATATACACTGAAGTGACAAAAGTCATGGGATACCTCTTAATATCGTGTCGGCCCTCCTTTCGGCGAAGTGCAGCAACTCGACGTGGCATGGAATCAACAAGTCGTTGGAAGTCTTCTGCAGGAATATTGAGCCATGCTGTCTCGATAGACGTCCATAATTGTGAAAGCGTTGATGGTGCAGGATTTTGGGCACGAACAGACCTCTCGATGATGCCCCATAAATGCTCGATGGGATTCATGTCAGGCGATCTAGGTGGCCAGATCATTCGTTGGAATTGTCCAGAATGTTCTTCGAACCAATCGTGAACAATTGTGGCCCTATGACATGGCGCATTTTCATCCATAAAAATCCCATCGTTGTTTGGGTACATGAAGTACATGAATGGCTGCAAGTGATCTCCAAGTAGCTGAACATAAGCATTTCCAGTCAATGTTCGGTCCAGTCGCACCAGAGGACCAAGTCCATGCCATGAAAAAACAGCCCACACCATTACGGAGCCACCACCAGCTTGAACAGTGCATTGCTGACAGTTTGGATCCATGGCTTCGTGGGGTCTGCGCCACACTCGAACCCTACCATCAGCTCAGGCCACGGTTTTCCATTCATCTAGGGACCAACCGATATGCTCACGTGCCCACGAGAGTCGCTGCAAGCGATGTCGTTCTGTCAGTAAAGGCACTCGAGTCGGTCTTCTGCTGGAATAGCCCAAGAAAGCCAAATTTCTCAACACAATTCTAACAGACAAGTCCCTTGTACGTCCCACATTGATTTCTGCGGTTATTTGACGCAGTGTTGCTTGTCTGTTAGAATTTACGACTCTTTGCAGACGTCGCCGGTCTCGGTCGTTAAGTGCAGGTGGTCGACCACTGCGCTGTCCATGGTGGGATGTTATACCTGAAATTTCATACTCTCGGCACATTCTTGACTCAGTGGATCTGGGAATGTTGAATTCCCTAACGATTTCCGAAATGGCATGACCCATGCGTCTAGCTCCAACTAACATTCCGCTTTCAAAGTCTGTTAATTCCGTCGTGCGGTCATCATCACGTCAAAACCCCTTCACATGAATAACTTGAACAGAAATGAAAGCTCTGCGAAAGCACTGCGCATTTATACCTGTTCTACGCGATGCTACTGCCATCTGAAAATTTGCATATTGCTATCCCATGACTTTTGTCACTTCAGTGTATATTTCTGCTCGTATTTGGCTGCATCATTATAATAGTATGAGACCTTAACAGTCATTTCCTGGTTTTTGATTTACTTACAAATTTATAAGTTGCATTTTTTGTATTCTTATAAGCTTTCATTTAGAGAGTCTTATCATTTTAATCATAATTCTTAATTCAATGTAACTTACAAATGTTTTCATAGCTCTTAATTTATTTAGTTTGTAGCATTATAGAAATATTTCTATGTTTCTTACTGTGTTCTTGCGTGGCACGACATGAAAATGCAAATTTGTTAATCTTGATAATTTTAAACCTTTCGAATTTATAATAAATCATAAAATGTCCTTTTATTAATTTTCTTTACTGCTTCATTTTAATGTGTGAAAATTGCATTAGTTTTAAATTTACAAATAGGGTATTGCAACATTTCAGCAATTGACTCATGATTTCCTTAACATGACGAAAATTTTATTCACCAGAAATGCTTTTAATAACTATTAAATGAACCATATTGAATAAAAGTAAATATCATAATAAATTAAATGAGTCTAACAGCAATATTTTTCACTGATAAACATTACTTTCTAATTGTAGTATGAAATCTGAACTTAATGACAATTTTCATAAAAGTAGATTTGATTTTTTTTTTTCCTTTTAATGTACGCATTTCTTGAAATTAAATGTCGCCCTCGTTTTTCATTTTTACAAAGAAGGCCGTGATATATCGATTGGTATTTACAGGTGCTCCAATTTTGTTAGCATTATAAAATAAAAAATATTTTAAATAGACTAAAGTCTGTTCGTAAAAATAAAGTATAACGTTGACTACGTCTATCCACCACCGCAGAGTTTTAGCGGTATATATCAAGAAATTAGTTAAAGTTTTATAGCAATCATGAAGGACAGCCACTCAATTTACCCTAAAACATATTATATTTCACAAAAATTAAAATTTCTTACCAAAAATAATTTTAAAAATAACGGGTCCGGCCGGGATTTGAACCCGGGACCTCTCGCACCCTAAGCGAGAATCATACCCCTAGACCACCGAACCACATTTAATAGCAAACTAGAAATCGAAGTAACTCGTAAAATGTATATAATAAACTGACATTAATATCAGCATGTGAGTAAACTTGAGAATTTTCGCCGTCATCATTCATATTTTTTAAGGACAACATTAAATTGAACTGCGATTCTTTTACAAAAGCTTTATCATCCAATATTAAATAGATTGAATGCATATTAAAATTAATTTATTATTGTAATGTATAAATGATTACTTAGTGCTTGTTTTTAAAAAAAATTTTAAAGGATAAAAAATTTTATAATATAATCCATTTGATAAGTGAAACATATTCGTTATTATAAAAAAAAAATCAAATATATTTTCAGATTTCAGAAAAAAAAACATGCTTTAGATTTTATCCAATATTATAAAGAAGGTATGGAGGATGTAGACATGACCCAGTGTTTTATTAGGAACACTTTTCCTCATTTTGATCTATACCACTGTTCAGTTCAGTTTAATATAATTATTTACTGTGTAGTATTTAAACTTTATTTTTCCACTATAATTATTTTATTTAAAATTTGTACTTCCTATTTATGTATATTAAGTTTTTGGGCCATCAGTACGTTCCTGCTCAGCCATTCAGACATTGCCTGTCAGCGCTTATGTCTGCCATCACAACCACCATTAATTCTTCTAATTTTTTTCTATACACTAACAACATGCGTTATATTTAGGTTAAGGATCAAACTTTACTTTATATTTGTAACATAAAACTATATTAACTACATACAGTAGTTTAGTATTGCATTTATGTTTTTCCGAAATGTAAGAAAAGAATTGGGCCTGATGACCGAGTTATTAACTCTTGGTGTCAAGGTTTCGGAATCGAGTCCCGGATGGATGCTATGGATGTTTGTTGTGATTCAGAATTCACTTTAAATGTAGGTCTCTGTCTATTATGACTATAGACAGTAGAGCAGAAAACCGTACCCTATAAAAAAGAAAAAAACCATCTCAAGTCTCGAAATCTGCCGGTAAGCAGATGGCCTTAGCTCATCTTGGGACTGTTGAGCCAATGAAAGATAAAAAGTTTTTTTTTTGTTCCAATGCAGCTGTCAAGCAATTAGACAGCTTGGTCTTGGATGCCTTAAGACAAGCGCTGCACAGACGTTACTCACTTTGCATTACCCAGGGGGCGCGTGTAACTTGAAGATACGGACGCGGAGTAACAATTCCCCCCGCAACGCTCTACGATCCTATTAGGACCGGGACCTACAGTTTTAAAGTGGATTCCGAACCACTACAAACATCCATGGTACCACCGGGACTCGAACCCAAAACCTGTGATACCGGACGCCAGAGCTCTAGCCACTCGGCCATTCAGGCCCTGAAAGATAAAAAGTAAAAATAAAATAATTTTTTTTTTAAAAAAGCAAAAAAAACAGCACCGAATAACACAGTATCGTTGTTTAATCGTTGTTTAGTTGTTTAAAGTATCGTTGTTTAAAGGCCCTGTATACCGTTTACGGCAAACAAAAGAATGATTTTATTTCCTTGCAATTCCTATACCGTAACAAAATAAACTTTTATATGTTTTAAAAGTATCCATTCCTCCCGTTCAAACGTCTTCCATCCGTTTACTCCTTGGAGAATTTTGAAGGAAAATTGTTTACTCATTCTCGACACGAACATCTCGAGATTCTCTCGTCCAATCGCAGAGCAGATCCGTCCTGTCAACACAAATCCCAGAATTGCGCGTTGTTTCAGTTGATGTGCAGCTAAAAGACGTTTCATTCAGATTTCGGTTGAACCGATTGTCTAAATCCACGTCTAAAAGACTCTACTGGGAAGTCCTCGGATTCAGATGTATTATTTAACTTCTTATTTCTTTAAGGATGTCAAAAAGAATTTCTTTAAAAAACGCTCTACTAAGCACATAAGCATTTTTTCCGCATATCCTATAATTTTATATTCATCAGAAACCATATGTCCAACAACACAAAAGAAATGTGACCAGAGGTCACCGACGAAGATGTCAACATTTGATAATGACGGAAAAGCACTACCTTTCAGGAAAGTTTTATGGGTAACTGCGCTATATTTGTATGTCATAAGGAAGAAAATCCATATAATTTCCCCTAGGCAGACTAGCTTTGATGCGAGATGTTTGTACTTGTATCCTAAATCAACATTGGTTTGGTTTGTCCCTCTACACCCGTTTTGTGCACACTTTTGACAAATTATACCGGGACCTATACTTTAACATGGATTTCATTCCACCAACAGGTATCTTTATTCCCGCCAGGATTTGAAACTTAAGCCTGTAGTACCAAGGCCAGAGAGCTAACCAGAGCGCTGGCCATCAGGCTGCTCTAAATTCCCATTTAATCTCTTAGCTTCTAAAAAAAGTGACTGCATCGGACACCGACAGCAGATTCTAGTCTTATCCTTCCTGAATCCTACCATTGGAACACGACTCAAAAGTTTTGAAAAAATTTCGAAATAAGTATTTCCTAATTTTTTAAAATGAAGTACATTCTTCTTTTTAGATATCAATTTCTTTTTATTTATAAATAATAAAATATTTTCTAGTTTGTTTTTTATCTATTTTTTTTTGTTTGTGTTAATCACTGATGCAAGAAACATCTCCGCTTGTTTCTTGCATCAGTGATTAACACAATATCTATTTTTATTTTCTCGACAAATGACAAACATTTTAGCATGCTTTCATTTTCAGTTTTTTTTTATACTGAATAAAACAGATTTGGCGAATGACGCTCTCAGCTCACGCATTCAAATGCGGACAGGGCTTTAAACAAGTAACATTAAATGTAGCATGTAACAGGAAACCTATAATAATTTCCACGTAACATGGTAATCTCAACTACACTCAAGAGCCAAAACATTATGACCTCCCCTACATTTTGCAATGAACTCGCCTGGATGACGTGGAAGGCATGTGATCAGATAGAAGTGTTATTTAACTGGTATTAAGTGGTGGCATTAATCCGTGCCAAGGTGGGTTAAAGCTGTGTTGCGCGCCAAAGGTGGGCCAACTCGTTATTGACAGGTGGTCATCATGTTTTGGCTCTAAGCTCTATTTGGCTCTATTGCAACAATGCACGAAAATGTCTAAATTGAAGAAAGTGAAGGGGCAATCTGAAGGAATATCTTTATTAATGACGATCCTGGCCTGCATATAATGAGGAATGGGATACTAAATGCTCCGCAAATATAAAGGTGAGATTTTCAAATCTTAAAGGTCCCCTTACAGTGCTGCTATTGAAGATTCAAAAAATTTCAAGGAATTCCAGAACATTTCATGTTTGGCTTACGACTAACTTCATTTTATATTTCAATAATGGAACAGCATATTTTTCGCATATATTAGCATATAGTGGTTTTCCTCACTGTCTTCAATTTAAAACATATTTTTCTAAAAATGGTTAAAATATCACAGGTCCTTCTTAATAATTTAGTTGACTATTCTAACTGGCTATACATCATTAATTTCTATCGAGGAAAAATTTATCTCTCAATAAAAGATATTTTCTTTTGAGAAATGGCATATATACATTTTTTTTTTCATTTTTATGGTATAAATATTAAAAAAAAATTAAATATAAAGAAAAAAAGACCTTTTGTATTTTGAGACAAAAAAATCAAATATATTCATTCATTTTTGATAGCGTGTGTAATTTTCTGTTCTTGCATAATCATCTATTTATCTGGAGTCCATGTTAGTAACTTTTATTATTTACTGTGTGTACTCAAAAACACAAATATTTCCCAATTCTTCTTAGGAGTGATTGATGATTCCATATGCATATAATATTAAGGTAGTCATGTAGTAAGCAAAGAGAAAAAGTATTTAAATATTCAGTTAAATAGAAAACAATTAAAGGAGATAACATATAGTATAATTATAGAAAAATAAAGATATAAAAACCAAACCAACATATGGAATATATATATATATGTATATATAAATAATGAATAATTATAATAAAATCACCAGGCACCGGAAAATGTAGAACTTTAAGATTTGTCATCACTCGCCAATAATATGTTCATACTTAAGCGATGTTGTCTTTAAATTTTCTGCTTTGAATTATAAACAAAGTTATTTATAAGAAAAAAATTTATTGAAACTGGACAAAGCTTACTAACATTGATTACGCCTTGCTGTTTCCAAATGCTAGACACTTTGAACTGATGTTATTGTGTTACACATCCATAAAAATTCTCTGATCAACTATATTCAACTTCATTCTATATTCATTCATCAACTTCATCTGATCAACTATAAATCCAATAGCGGATTTATAGTTGATCAGAATAAATATCAAAATAAATTGCTAGAATTACCTGATGCTACATATTTCGAAATCAAAATTTTAAACTAATTACCAACATAAACTAAAGTTTCGAATCATTATTATAAGAATTTTCAATTAAATATTACTTATCTAGAAGTACTTATCTATTTATTCATCTGAAATGTTACTTATCTAATCGAAATACTCTCCATAGTACTGATGCTTCTTGGCTGGAAAAGATTTGTCGTAACATATTACATATAATAAAATTTATTTATTCATATAAACAAGATTTTATTTGTATTGACTAAAACTTAGAAGGGTTTTGAGGTAACAGGATGACAGATTTTAAATCTTTTCAATCTGTCGTCCTGTGCAATGTATTGTAAGCAAACCCACGCAAAAAAGTAATTGAATGAAATTACCACATATTTTTAATTAATACAAGTATGTTGTAGATTAAAATATGGGAAGAATGTGGACTTCATATCGTCCAACCAACTAAAACTGCAGACATAGATTTACTGTAAAAAAATCCCTTTCAAATGCTAATAAACATCTTCCTGCTATCTTCTGTATTATTTAAAAAAATTATTTTCGATATATGTCAAGAATTTTATACCATACTTTTTTTCCAATGGTCAAGTGTTTAAAATGAAGTTCAATGTTAAGTGTTTTAAATGAACGAATTAAACAAAAATTAGAAGGTATAACCCTTTGAAAAGTTAAGTGAAAAACACTTTCCACCAAATCTTTCTTTAAAATCAGTTAATAAAGTATGGTGAATCAAATATTTCAAAATGATAGAACTTAACTAAAGTTTGATAATGGGTAGCTATCTGTATTTTTTTAGGTATCATTAAACTTAGGATACTTGGAAATAGATCATCAATCAACTTAGCTGTCAGTTAACGATTACACGCGTAAGTAAAGCAAATTTTTTGTTTACAAAAACTTTTTAACTTTATTTTTCTCTATCAAAGCTGCTTAATAGTTGCTTTTAACTTTAAAATTAATTATATGTAACAAGTGTCAAAATGTCAAATGCATTTATGTATGTGAAAGAAAATGAAAAGATTTGACTAACTACTTTATTAAATGAGTAGTTTGCCAATTATTTTGTATTTGTCCATTCATTGTAACCACAAACATCACACAGACTGGTAATGAACGAAAAGCGTTACCTTCCAGAAGGTCTTTTACGAGCCACTGCACCACATTTACAGATCACATGAGAGAAAACCAGACTACTATTGTCTGGCAGTTTGACTGTTGAGTTGATATGCCTACATTCGCTGTCGAAATCACAATCCGGTCGTCTCCACTCTAAAAGCTGCGAACTCGAATCCAAAATCTCCTGTCAACTGGTTGAGCGCGTTATCATTAAAATAATAATCCGACCTCTAATTTTTTGGAATAAAATTTGACTTTTATAAACATGCAATTCAAAAAAGCGTTTTATGAAATTATTTTATTTCATATTTCTATGTTTGCATGTAGTTATTCAATATTAATCATACAATCTCATCATACTAAGGCAAATATGTTCCAATTTCCTTCTGTCTAAAAATATCTCAGATATTTTGTTTTCACGAAGAGAGGGCAAGCTTTTTAATTTAGTTCGTGATTAATAAAAAGATGTCTAAGTCCTGAATCAACGTTAAAAGAAAACAACACATTTGTAAATAATAAAATTTAAGCAATATATGTAGAATGCTTTCTAGATATAAAAAATATATATTTGAAAACAGATTGCTGTTTTATAATGCATTTTAATGTTGATGCGAAAATAATGCGCTCTTTTAATTTTTTTAGAAATTAAATATTACCCACCAGGTCACAATACCATGGAAAAATTCGGTTGTCCAATGTGATTCCATACATACATGTTTTCGCTTAGAGAACTCTGTGTTATTTAAATATATCCTGCTTTCTCAAAATTTACTGATCTTAGTAATCAGCACCTCTTGATATTAACTGAAAACCTGTATAAATTTAAAATATCAAAAACATATCTAGCATAATATATATGTAGAAACCCTTTCCAACTACTACTTTATACAACAATAATTTGTTTTTTAACAATATCATGAAAAATTAATACTTGGTTTGGTGTATTTTTATATATTGGGAAGTTGAAATTTCTTTTAATATTTATATGGGATTCTGTGTCATATAGATATAACCTAACTCCTAATATTTTGCTGATCTCAGTAATCAGCACCACCTGGTAGTAACTGAAAATCTATATAAATTAAAACAGTGAAAACATACATAGCATATATATATGTAGAAACCTTTGCAACGGAGTTTATTAAACATTTAACCAACTACTTTGTACAGTTGTACAGTTTTTTAACAATATCATGAATCATTAACATTTGGTTTGATTTATTCTAACACAATGGGAAATTTAGTTTTCTTCTAATATTTCTATGGGATTCTGTGTCATTTACACATAACCTAATTCCTCAAAATGTGTTGGTCTCAGTATTCAACAGATTACTGAGATGGCGATTTACTGACGGAAATTCTGTATCAATTAAAAATGTAAAATAACTGAAAAAAAGGATATAAATGGATATATAAGGTAAAAAAGGATATATGACATGTATACGTAGAAGTCCTTGCCAATGCAGTTCATTAAATATATAATGAATTACTTTATACAGCAATAATTTGTTTTAACAATATCATGAAAAATTAATACTTGCTTTGGTTTATTCTAACGTAATGGGAAGTTTTAAATTGAAAAAATACATCTAATAATAAATAAATAACAAAAATTTTAAATAAATTCTCAGGTAGAATTCGTTTCGCACAGTGGAGGCGTTTTTTGTAATTTGACAACTTTCTGCCATCAACATACTCGAACACCATTTACATAAATTGGTGATTTGAAATCTTTTCATCCTGCTAATGCATGAGCCGATTTCGAACTGTGAAACTCTAACTGTATCGAATCCCCCCGGAAGAGAACAATCCTTTCAAATGCTAAACACACTTATCCACACAATTCCTCACTGCATTTTCTCCCTCTGTCAGATTTGTACCTAACAATATCATGAAAAATTAATACTTGGTTTGGTTTATTCTAACATAACGAGAAGTGTTAAGTTCAAAAAAGATAATCAAGATTTTAAATAAATTCTCAAGTAAAATTCTTCTTGCGCAGTGAACACTTTTTTGAATTTTAACACACTTCTGCCATCAGCATATTCGAACGTCATTTACGCAAATTTTTGCTTTAAAATCTTTCCATTTTGCTGATACATGAGCCGATTCGAACTGTGAAAAACCCAACTGTATCGAATCCCTTCAGTATAGAACAATCTTTTCAAATGCTAAACACACTTGTTGACACAATTCCTCACCTGAATTTCCTCCCTCTGTCAGTTTCGATTCAATGCGAAAATGAAAGCCTTCTTCGATTAAAGAAAAAAAAAAGAAAAGAAGATAGAAAGAAAAATATTTTCCTCGGTTTCTTTTGGCACTCTATCGGCGATTGAATCTGTCAAAGGGAGAAAAAAAATGAGATAAGGGAAAAGCACTTCACATCTCTTACAAAGAGAAACTTCCGATGCTTTTTTTGCCTTTTTCCTCTCATAGAATTAAAATAAACATTTCGTCTCATAAATTGAGGGGGAAAATGCGCCTGACGTACAGAAGCGATCGGTACAAGAAGATAAACATCGCGGGATGGTATTTTTCAAAGGAAAGAATCCTGCACTCCCCTTTTTTGTTTACATTTCTTTCCTGCAATATTTATTTCAATGTTAAAACAGGGTGCATAGGAAATGAATCAGCGGTAAACAGAGAGGACAAATAATGTACTGAATAAATAAAAAGCTCCGAATCCTTTGCGTGAAATTAATCTTGTCCCGTCGTCTCTTAAATTTGCTTTTATATGAATCATTCTCGTTCAATAAAAGAAAAGTTTAGATGTATGAAGCTGCTGCTTGATATTTAATTAGAGGAGTTTTTGTGTTTATTTATTTCTACTTTTTCTGGAGATATAAATTCAAAAAGGTTAATTAATTTAGTTGGTCCAGGAGGGGATGTTTATGATTAAAAGACCACATAAATGTAAACAATTTCTTTTATTCTATTTTACCATTTTAACAATGTTCTTTTATTAAAATTGATATTAAAAATTTGTAATTTTTAATATTTTTGAAATTTATTTTAACTCTGTATTGCAGTGCAATGGTAGTTAAACTCTTCAATCAAAATTAAACATAAAGCTCCTACATATGAGTGCCATAAATCCATATGTCAGATATTCTGCTCCGTTTTATAAAAGTACTGGCTTAGGCGTGTACTAACCTTAAAGATATTGAACCTAGAATTCTAGCTCCAAATATTCAAAAGTGATAGAATATACATAGTAAATATCAAACCAATTCTATACCTTGAGTAATGCTTAATCTGCTTCACATTCGTGCGTACACGAATTTTTTTAAGAATGAGCTGATATCAATATGCTAATTATTGGAAAACATTTTTTCTATTCGGGGTATTTAAATCTGAAAGAATATATTTTGGCATCCCTTTAATTATATTATTAAAATACCTACACATTTAAAAACTTCCAAATTTAATTAAAGGACGTATTAAATTGAACATTTGTTTTCCTATAAGAAATTAAACAGCATGTGATTCGTTATGAATATTTGTCGATATCCTTTCACTATATTTATACCTAACAATATCATGAAAAATTAATACTTGGTTTGGTTTATTCTAACATAACGAGAAGTGTTAAGTTCAAAAAAGATAATCAAGATTTTAAATAAATTCTCAAGCAAAATTCTTTCCTTTAGTGCAGTGAATGGTTTTAATCTTTTTTGAATTTTAACACACTTCTGTCATTTTATCAGCATATTCGAACGCCATTTAGGCAAATTTTTGCTTTAAAATCTTTCCATTTTGCTGATGCATGAGCCGATTCGAACTGTGAAAAACTCAACTGCATCGAATCCCTTCAGTATAGAACAATCCTTTCAAATGCTAAACACACTTGTTGACACAATTCCTCACCTGAATTCCCTCCCTCTGTCAGTTTTGATTCAACGCGAAAAGGAAAGCCTCCTTCGATTAAAGAAAAAAAAAAGAAAAGAAGATAGAAAGAAAAAAATATTTTCCTCGTTTCATTTTAGATTTTTTGACGAATGATCTTTTGGCATTCTATCGGAATGATTGAATCTGTCAAAGGGAGAAAAAAATGAGATAAGAGAAAAGCAGTTCACATCTCTTACAAAGAGAAACTTCCAATGCTTTATTTTTTCCTTTTTCCTTTCATAGAATTAAAATAAACATTTCGTCAGATAAATTGACGGAAAAAATAATGCGCGATTCTTTCGTTCCAAAAGCTTTCGGATGAAGAAGATAAACATCGCAGGATGGTATTTTTCAAAAGAAAGATTTGACGAATGGTTTTTGTTTACATTTCTTTCCTTCGATATTTGCTTTTCGATTTTAAAAAATTTTGACGCATAGAAATGAATCGGCGGTAAACATTCTTTCCCAGAATAATGTACTGAATAAATAAAAAGCTCCGAATCCTTTGCATTAAATTAATCTTGTGCCGTCGTCTCTTAAATTTGTTTTTATATGATTCATTTTCGTTCAATAAAACAAAATGGGTTTAGATGCATTATGCTGCTTCTTTGATATTTAATTAGAATTTTTTTTTGTATTTTTTTATTTTTTTTCTTTTTTTGAAATGGAAATTTTTGAAAATGTTTATTAATTTAGTTGTTCCACTTTCGGTTGAACTTTGATTATAAGTGCACATTAAAATTAATTATTTTATTTTATTTTCCCATTTAAACAATACTTTTTTTTTTATAAAAACATGGTTTATTATTATTTTATTTTTTTTTTTTTTTGAAAATTATCTTAATGGACAGCAGTGAGATGATAAAACTTAATCCCCGATCAAAATCAAACATAAATTCTTTCTTTTACGAGTGACAGTATATCCATATGCCAGATTGTCCTTCTTTTTCTTCCAGAACTTTTAAAAGTATCTTAATCTGCTTCACATTCTTACTAACCTTCCAGATATTCAGACTAAATTTTTAGCTGCTTCAAATTCTACAAATTTTTAAAATATGGAAATAAAAAAATTTTCACATTAAATTTTCCAATGCTATACTTCAGTAACTGTTAATCTGCCTAACAGTCTTTCGTTCTAGAATTTTTTGACAAATGATCATAATCCGCTTTACATTTATCTGCTTCACATTCTTTCGTTTTTAGAATTTTGACGAATGATTTAATGATTTACTTAATCTGCTTCACATTATTTTGCTTTAGAATATTTGACGAATGATCTTAATCTGCTTTACATTCTTTCCCTTTAGAATATTTGACGAATGGTCTTAATCTGATTTACATTAATCTGCTTCACATTCTTTCGTTTTAGACTTTTTGACGAATGATCTTAATCTGCTTCACATTCTTTCGTTCCAGAACTTTGGATGAAGGATCTTAATCTGCTTCACATTCTTTCCCTTTAGAATATTTGACGAATGGTTTTAATCTGATTTACATTAATCTGCTTCACATTCTTTCCATGTTATTTAAATCTGAAATATTTTTTTGGTGTTCCTTTAATTATATTATTAAAATACCTACAATTAAAATTACAGTTAATTACATTTAAAAATTTCAAAAATTAATTAAATTCAACATTTGTTTTCACATTGGAAATTAAACAAGATGTTATTCATTATGAATGTTTGTGGATATCCTTTCACTGCATTTATCCCTAACAATATCATTATTTAATGAGAGTGCGCAATGTAATAAAAAGAGGAACATTTCCAACCCAAGAAAAGAAATCGATAAAATTCTGGAAAAATTAAAGCTTATCACATAATTTACTCAAGTCAGAGACGAAATTCAAACTGCTTAAGCACAATACAACCGTTGTATAATGAACTAATACTTTTTTAATATACAAATAAAGATATTCAACAAGTAAGTTAATTAAACGGTTTTCTTTGCTGAAATCTTTCAAAGGATTCTTAGAAATAAATAATTAATTGGACACAAAATGAATTTATTAAAAATAATTAATCCTTAGCAATCCCTAAACCGCCATCCTTAATTAATTACACTTTTTTGTAAACATCTCTACATTATCTTTGCTGCAAACATTTAAATGTGTATCAGAGTTTAGGATAATCATAAGATAATCATTTAACGAATTGTTTAGCATTGTTATGATAAGAGTTTATTACTTATTCGTTACCTTTCTCTTTAAAATATTTCGTACTTTTTTTTTTGTTTATTTAGTTTGTACATCAATGGACCTCGTGTTCCATTTGTGCAACTGGCTGGTAATGAAAGTATGACACGTTTTGGGTAACCACTCCTTATGGACGAAAATTAACTCGCAGTAAGAAATCATATGGTGATTTTACATGGGGTAGAATTATAAGCAGACAAATGTAGATTACGATTTCGAAATATAAAAAGGGACATTTACCTTCCTGGAAAGCCTTCCAGGTCAGCCTCAGTCGTCCAGAAAAATCGATGCTAGTGAATGACTACTACTACACCACATCAATGTGTCTAGAGATGAGTTGCCCCTTTGCAGTTTGGGAATGATGTGGTGGAGAATAAGTCTAATTGCACTCTGTGGTCATGCTATCGACCTCAATTTGGACTTACGGCTTAAAGGGAATTCTGAACCACTACAAACATGCATGGCACCGCCGAGATTCGAACCCGAAACTTGTGGTACCAAGTGCCAGAGCGCTAGCCACTCGGCCGTCAGGCCCTTCTGTGAATGATTCGTATACGGTAATGGAGGGCAAAGATATCATTATCAATTAGAGGGTATTTACCTTCTAATTGGGTATTGGTATTTACCTTCTTGGAAAGCCTTTCAAGCCGAACTTAATCGACCACTACTTTTCTGTTTCAATAGATGTCTACATCAGGGGTGGCCGACCCAAATGATCTTGCGGGCCATTTTGGAAATGCATCCTAACTCCGCGGGCTTCTAATAAAATTATACATCCCTCTATTAGAATTAGACCCACTATACACATTATTTTCGAGTGAAAAATTGAAACATAATAAGTTATTATTCTTGTGTTTGCTATTATTTTTACCTGTAAACGTACATAATAGGATAATAAATTTACTAAACGCACATTGTGAAGAAATATATAACCCTAAAAATGAAACATAATATATATATATATATATATTAATATAAACAATATAAAAAATGAAATCATTAAAATATATTTATTTTACTAGTGTGAAAATTGTTTCTCCACTCTTTCACTTAGCTTTAGCAAATCGATCTCAATTTGGGTATTTGCACATCATAATGGGTGTTGAATGTTGGCATCCGTTATGTTTGAGCGTGTTTTGTGTTTCGTCAATTTTATTTAAGATGAAAAAAAACGATTCGCAGGTGTAAGTTGAACCAAAAGCTCTAACAACTAAGTGACTGGTTTGCTCTGCTATCATCAACTAACTCTGCTTATCTAGGGATGGTAACTGCGTCACTGAAGTGAAAGAACATGTTATATTTGATGTTCCAAGATGCTGAAGCATGAGTACGCAGTATAAGTAATTTTTATTCTACAATTAGAATAATTAAATCTGTACACTCATAAATAAAACATGCAATATCTGTCATATATTCGGAAGAATATTATTTTAAAATCAAAGTTAATGATTTCTCATAATTTTGACAATTAATTTTTGAATTTATGGATACACACATAATGTATTTTTTAATACATTGGTTTTCACTACTTTGAACATTGTAAAATAAATATATTTTGTAAAAGTGTGATAAAAGTGTGTCACGGGACGGAAAAATATTCAAGGCGAGTCACATCATTCATTCATTACTTTGATGCCGTATTTCATCCACTACCTTTTAACTTCGTAAATCTGTTCACAGATATTTTCAAATAGTGAGGTAGCAAACATACCTTTGGTTTTTTTTAACCAAATTATTAAATTAATCAGATAGTGAACTGACTTTATAAGATAGTAAAAAGGTGATTAATATTATAAAAGAATTTACTATATTTATTTATTTTTTCGTTACTCTGAATAACTTTAAAATGCATTTTAATTTAATTATTTTAAACTTTTTATTTTTAATTTACGAATATACTTTTGGAATAAACTAAAATTTATGAAATACATTTTTCATTTATTTTTAAATAAAATACATTTGAAGAAAGGACTTTTATTTGCATAAATTTGCTGGACAATTCATATTATATTTGGTATATTTTGTTACAAATATATTTTATAATTTTTTTATATCTAAATAATAAACTCAAAGAAAATCTTAACATACTTTCATTTCACAAATTTAATTGATTTTTAATTTTACTGCATTAACAATATTAAAGAAGACATTTTACTTCTTATGGCTTTTATTATAAGCAAAGCATCTAATTGTATTTATCCCACATGTATTGATTCAGAAACATTTACGCGTAAAACATTCAATTTCTTTTTGTTCTTGATTTATTGAAATTTTCACTCTTAGAGATACAGAGTTCTTCGTGTTTTAACTGTTTGTTCAAACTTCTTTATATTCTAAATATAATCATATAAGATATTGCAGTATATATATAGACATCTGACACAGAAGTAAGCTTAAAATCTAATAAAAAAAAAACTTCAAAGATGTCCAGCTGTGTTTATTTCGATTTTATCATGATAAATAAAAATACAATCAGAATGATGAGTATAAAAATGTTAATAAAAGTTTCTTCTCAAGCATCAAACGTGGTTCGGTGGTCTAGGGGTATGATTCTCGCTTAGGGTGCGAGAGGTCCCGGGTTCAAATCCCGGCCGAACCCGCAGCTAATTTTTTTTTCTTCTTAAATTTGTATTCCAGTTTTCTAAAAACTAACTTACGTTTTAAATACTTTTAAACATTTCCAATACACGCACAAAAACATTAATTGTATTTTTTTTCCTGAAACATTAAACAAACACCTGAATAACCTCTTAATACCTCTAGCATTATCCTATCTTAAATAATCACTTGCCATGTTTTAACTTTGTTTAAAAGAAGATTTAAATTGTGTTTCAAGTCACCAGTTAATATGAGTAGACTTATCTTATTCAGAACTAGTTAAAGTCAACATCGAAGAACAAGGATTGAAAATTAGACTCTAATTAAATTATTATATTGATCGCAAAATAAGATCCTCAAATCTAGCAAAAACAAATTTCATTTATGGTTCTACGAATTGGTTTCTCTATATGGGAACGAATAATCTCTGAAAAATTTTTCCTTCAAATCCATAAGGTACTAATTTGAAAAATAATTATTAAAAAGTTGGCAATTACCAATATTCCGAAATTAAAATACATTGTTTGTTTAAAATAGTTTAAATATAGTCAAAAATTACTTTAACCATTCATGATGCATTATATAATGAATGTTGAGTAAACGAATCCTAAAAGAAATACAAATACAATCAATTAAAATAGTTAATTATTTTTTTTTTTGTTTCTTACACCTTAAGCAAACATCTCTTAATATCTCTAGAGTTCTCCTATTTTAAATATTCGCTTGTAGTGAAAAGTTGTTTTAACTTTGTTTAAAGATGATTTAAACTGTGTTTCAAGTCAGCAGTTAATATGAGTCGACTTACCTTATTCAGAACTATCTAAAGTCAACATCGCAGAACAAGGATTGAAAATTAGATTCTAATTTAATGTTTTATTGATCGACAGTAAAAACAAGTTTAAGTTATGTTCTTGGGAACTGATTTCCCTAGACGGGAACCAATAATCTCTGAACATTTGTTTCTTCTCATTACCAACAAGGAGTGAGAATTTGTTGGAAGGATAATTAGTTGTTGAATTTAAAGGTTAATGTGATTTTAGTCGAATGTTTACCTGAATAAAGTTTAACACGTTTGCTTTTCATCTTAATGTCAAATTAAATCAATTAAAGTACAATCGAAAGTTAATGAATGGCTTTGAAAAGTGAAGTTATTCTCAAAGTGTTATTGTCACAATATTTAATGAGAAAATATACTGATAATTTAAACATTTTTGTTTTTGATATTATTGCATGAAGCCTTTAAAAGTTATTTTAAGAGCAATTTTATCTTTGACCTTATTTTAAGTTAAATTTAATCTTTTTTTTTTTTTTTTTGAAAAGAAACTAATGAATATGTTTATAATTTCGCTTTGGATGTTTGAGTAACTTTTGTATTAATTTTTCATGTGGACATTTTTTATATTTATACAAATATTTTTCAATATTTATAAATATAATTTTTTAAATATTTATATTATCCAAATATTTTTAAATTTTATCCAAATATTTTTAAATATATATAAATCTAATATTTATGAAGATGTACTTATTTTTAATCATTATGCTTAGAGAATAATTATTTCAATACGAAATTAAAAAGGCTTTACAAAAATATTCAGCTGATTTTTTGGTTTAAAAATAAGCTCTTTTATTTATAATAATGCTTCATAAATTAAATGCACTTTAAACTTAGCTATTTACCTTACAATTTACACTAAACCAGTACAGAATAAAAAAATGACTAATTTATTTGATCATTTAACTCATCACAAATTTAAAAATATTTTCTGTGCAATTTAGAAAAAAAAATTAGCAAAAAAGTTACTGAAAGATTTTAAGCTGTTCAAATAAAAAAATTATTATGTTTTATCTATAATAAAATTTATATAGAAAACCCTTTTATCCTACGTAAAAAAATATGACTTTTTAAGAAAACAATTTAAATACATTTCGAAATTTTCAACACTCTTATTGTTTATTTCTAATATTTTTATTTCTGAAAACTCTTTCGATTCTATGATTTACCTGTTTCAAAATTCCTCACTGAAATACTCCATGCCTTAAATGTGAAAAGAAACAAAACCATTTTCTAGCCATTTTAATGTCAATATTTAAATTAGTGAAAATTTAATCTACTCTTATTTCTTTTTAACTAAAATATTTTCTTAGTTTAATTGAAATTTCTTTTTAAAGTGTTGTAATCAGAGTTCCGTGTAAACATAACATTTTTCTTTTATTCCTAGAGAAAAAAATTAAATAAGAAAATTATATGTAATTTTAAATCACATATATTAAAAATATAGAACCCACAATATTCCACAATATTATTTTTCAATTCTTTAATATGCATGACTGCTTCTTACTGAAAGAATTTAAATCCCACATAATAATATTAAAAAAACTTAATATTAAAGAACACAGTATTTTTCTATTCCTTGATTCGTGTAGTGCAACATTTAATGAAAGCATTTAGTGTAATATTATTGCAACATTTATGGTGCAATAATATTAATCTCAGATTGGAAAATATTTTCAAAAAATAGTGGAGGTCCTAAATTTTCATCCGAAATAATAAAAAAAGTTTAAGTGAGTTTCGATAAACTACTTTAAATTAATTTTGAATATATTTTTTTCACAAATTTCTTTTTTAATCTGTATAAGAATTGCCTCTTACAATTTTATAAAATTTGAAGAACTTAAAAGTAAAATTGCGGAATCTCAGAAAAACTATCAACTAATTATATCAAAAATTTCTCTCGTTGGCATATCAAAGGTTTTTTAAAGGAATGTTTGTCATGGAAAAAAATAATACTTTCCAAGAAAAAACTTGAAAAAATAATTTTATTAAACAGGAATAATCATGTTATATGAAATTTCCGTGTTAATAGGCTACTTAAAAGTATGTCACATTTGGAGCGACATTAATTTAATTACTGGCTTAAAGTAAACTGATTCAGAAAGAAAAAATTATGAAATGTTTTCAAACAAATGAAAAATGTCATCATTAATGTGAAGCATTTGAGAAAAATATATATGAATTTTTTTTTTTAAATTTAAAGTGTATTTTTGAATAAAAAAACAAATAAAAAGAATGGAAATTTAATTATATTAACGGATATTTAAAAATATTTATTCTTATGTAATTACAAGATTTTCCAAAATGCATTGTTCAATTACGCATATTTAATAAGATTCATAATAAAGTTATTTATTTAACCAATTTCAAAATTAAATTCTGAAAGTGTTATTAATATTGTTGAAAATGTTATTATTATTCTGAATGTGTTATTTAAATATTTAAATAGAGATATTAAAGTGTATTGATTAATTAAATAAATATTAAAATGCGAATTATACCAAATAATTACTATTCATAAATTAATAATTATTGGCTATGTTGATTTTTTTTTAATTATTTTTATTATTGCTTAAAAAAACATGAATGATGAGATGAATATGCTTTATTTATAAAATATGTTCACAATTTTTAGAGATAATTAGAGTTGTATTTCATTTTAATCATGCCATATAATCAAAGCAGATGTACATTGTAGCATTTTTCCCATGAAAAGACTTGCAGTATTTCATTCCCAGGAGAGAGGAATGTATATTCTTTAACAAGTGCATAGCAACAACCTATCAACTCAAAATTGACAGTAGATAAGTAGTTTTGGGGATATTTATATTACATGCAATTAGTGTTTTGTACAATTACAGACAGGATATGCACTATGTCATGATTTGCTGCATCGGAATTGGTGATAGAGAATGGGCTGAAAAAGTATCAACTCCAATGAGAAGTGAAGGAAGCTGAGCTCCCATCCTCTTGACGGATTTTCTTACAGGGAGACGAGTGTCGAAAAGGAAGTGACGAGGCGACAAAAAGTGTCGTTTTTCTCTTTTTCTCTGAAGTGACAGAATAGATTGCTGATTTCGCCTGTTTTCAAAGTGAGACACTTGCATTTTCGTGTATCTTTGTATGTATTAGTCTTCATATAATACATTATACGAATAATATACTTCGCTATTATACTTCGTTTAATATATTACATAATATTCGTCTAATATATTTATGTACTTAAAAAAGTAATAACCAATGGAGTTCATTAAATATTTAATCAAAAACTTTACACAGAAATATTTTGCTCTTAACGATATCAAGAAAAATTAACACTTAGTTTGATTTAAGTTAAGTTAATGAGAAATTTTAAGTTCAAAAATAATTAACTTTTTTTAGGTTAACGACATTTTTAACTTAATTCTGAGATAGAATTCGTTTTTGAACAACGGACAATTTTTGAAATTTTAACCCTCTTCTGTCATCAGCATATTCGAGCGCCATTTACACAAATTGCTACTTTTAAATCTTTGCATTCTGCTAATGCATGAGCCGATTCGAACTGTGAAAATCGAACTGTATCGAATCCCCTCGGAAGAGAACAATCCTTTGAAATGCTAAACACCCTTGTCCACACAATTCTACACCTGCATTTTCTCCCTCTGTCAGTTTCCATTTAAATGCGAAAATGGAAGCCTTCTTCGATTACAGAAAAAAAGAAAAGAAAAGAAAGAAAGAAAAATATTTTCCTCGGTTTCTTTTGGCACTCTATAAGCACTTCACATCTCTTACAAAGAGAAACTTCCGATGTTTTTTTTTTCCTTTTTCCTTTCATAGAATTAAAATAAACATTTCGTCAGATAAATTGGCGGAAAAAATACGCGTGACGTAGGAAAGCGATCGGTACAAGAAGATAAACATCGCAGGATGGTGTTTTTCAAAAGGAAGAACCCTGCACTCTCCTTTTTTGTTAACATTTCTTTCCCGCAATATTTATTTCTGTGTTAAAATAGGGTGCATAGGAAATGAATCAGCGGTAAACAGGGGGAAAATAATGTACTGGATAAATAAAAAGCTCCGAATCATTTGCGTGAAATTAATCTTGTCCCGTCGTCTCTAAAATTCGCTTTTATATGAATGATTCTAGTTCAATGAAACAAAGGTTTAGATGCATTAAGCTGCTTCTTGGTATTTAATTAGAGATTTTTTTTTTGTTTGTTTATTTCTGCTTTTTCCGGAGTCCGAAATTTTTCAAAGGAGTAATTAATTTAGCTGGTCCAAGGCAGAATGTTTATGATTAAAAGAGCACATTAAAAGTAAACAATTTCTTTTATTATCTTTCACGAATTTAACAATGTTTATTTATAAAATATTCCTTATTTAAAAATTTATTTTTTTATATTTTTAAAATTTATTTGTGAAACGCAGTGGCCTGGTAATTAAACTCGTCAATCAAAATCAAACATAAAGTTCCTTTACACGAGTGCTATAAATCCATATGCCAGATTGTCCTGATTTGCTTTTTAAAAGTATTGATGTAGGAGTGTAATAACCTTTCAGATATTGCACCTAGAGGTCTTCGCTCCAAATATGCAAAAGTAATAAAATGTGCAAATAATAAAATTTGCATAGTAAATTTCAAACTAATTCTATACCTTGAGTGGTTAATCTGCTTCAAATTTTTTTGTTTTAAACTTTTTGACGATTTATCTTGATCTGCTTACATTAATTTGTTTACAATTCTATCATTCTAGAATTTTTGATGAATAATCTTAATCTGATTATATTAATCTGCTTCACATTATTTAGTTCTAAAATTGTTGACGAATGATATTAATCTTCTTCACTTTAGTTTGACGAATGAGTTGAGACCAATATGGGAAAAGACTTTTTCTATTCAGGTTATTTCAAACTGAACGAATATTTTTTTGTTTTACTTTAATTATATTATTAAAATACCAACACATTTAAAAATTTCTAAAATTAATTAAAGTTCGTATTAAATTTGGCATTTGTTTTCACACAGGAAACTATACAATATGTTATTCGTTAAGAATACTTGTCATTATCATTTCACTACATTTATCCCAACCTTATATATCTTACATATACCTTATTATGTCCTACATTTATCTCTATCAGGAAAAATTAATATTTGGTTTGCTTTATTATAACGAGTTAAATTCAAAAAAAGATAATCAAGATTTCAAATAACTTTTAAGGTTGAATTCGTTTTACACAGTGGACGCTTTTAGAATTTTAACCCTATTCTGGCACCAGCATACTTGAACACCATTTACACAAATTGCTGCTTTGAAATCTTTCCATTTTGCTAATGCATGAGCCGATTCGAACCGTGAAAACTTAACTGTATCGAATCCCCCGGAAGAGAACAATCCTTTCAAATGCTGAATACACTCGTTGACACAATTCCTCACTTGCATTTTCTCCCTCTGTCAGTTTCGATTCAACGAGAAAATGGAAGCCTTCTTCGTGTAAAGAAAGAAAAGAAAAGAAAGAAAAAAAAAGAAAAAGAATTTCCTGGGTTTCTTTTGGCACTCCATCGGCGATTGAATCTGTCAAAGGGGAGAAAAAAATAAGATAAGGGAAAAGCAGTTTACATCTGTTACAAAGAGAAACTTCCAATGCTTTTATTTTTTTTTTCCTTTCATAGAATTAAAATAAACATTTAGTCAGATAAATGGACGGAAAAAACTACGCATGACGTAGAAAGCGATCGGTACAAGAAGATAAACATCGCAGGATGGTATTTTTCAAAAGAAAGAACCCTGCACTCTCTTTTTTGTTTACATTTCTTTCCTGCAATATTTATTTCAGTGTTAAAATAGGATGCATAGGAAATGAATCAGCGGTAAACAGGGGGAAATAATTCACTGAATAAATAAAAAGCTCCGAATCCTTTGCGCGAAATGAATCTTGTCCCGTCATCTCTAAAATTTGCTTTTATACGAATCATTCTCATTCAATGTAACAAAGGTTTACATGTATTAAGCTGCTTCTTTATATTTAATTAGAGAATTATTTTTTATTTATTTCTACTTTTTTGCTGAGGTGGAAATTTTTCAAAACATTAAATCATTTAGTTGTTCCAGGAGAGGTTGTTTATGATTAAAAGAATAAATTAAAAGTAAACTATTTCTTTTATTCCATTTTACAATTTCAACAACGTTTCTTTTTATAAAACTAACGTTTATTTAAAAATTTAAGTTATTTTATATTTTTGAAATTTAATTATGGACCACTGGAAGTTATACTCGTCAATCAAAATCAAACATAAAGCTCCTATATATGAGTGCCATAAACCCATATGCTGGATTGTCCTGTTCCATTTTTTAAAAGTAGTCTCCTAGGAGTTTACTAACCTTCCTGATATTGCACCTAGAGACCTTCGCTCCAAATATACCAAATTAATAAAATATGGAAATAATAAAATTTACATAGTAAATTTTAAATCAATTCTATACCTTGCGTAATATTTAATCTGCTGCACATTCTCTCATTCTAGATTTTTTGACGAATGATTTAATCTGATTTACATTAATATTCATTTATCCTGCTTCACATTCTTCCGTTCTAGAATTTTGACGAATGATCTTAATCTACTTTGCATTAATCAGCTTAGCATTCTTTCGTTCTGGAATTTTTGAATAATTAGCTGATACCGATAGGCTCAGTAGTGAAAAACACTTTTTCTATTCATGTTATTTAAACCTTAAAGATATTTTTTGAGTTCTCTATTTTTATAATACCTACATATTTAAAAATTTCAAAATTAATTAAAGTGTGTATTAAATTTGATATTTGTTTTCACAAAATAAATTAAACAAAATGTCATTCGTTATGAATATTTGTCGATGTCCTTTCAGTACCTTTATCCCTAACAATATCATGAGAAATTAATACTTGGTTTGGCTTATTCTAACTGAATGAGCAGTGTAGAATTCAAAAAAAGATCATCAAGATTTTAAATAAATTCACGGAAATTCGTTTAGCACAGTGGATACTTTTTTTGATTTTAAACATCTGCTGCTATGAGCCTATTCGAACGTCATTGACACAAATTGCCGCTTTTAAATCTTTCCATTTTACTAATGAATGAGCCGATTCGAACTGGGAAAATCCAACTGTATCGAATTCCCTCGGAAGAGAACAATCGTTTGAAATGCTAAACACACATGCCGACACAATTCCTCACCTGAATTTTCTCCCTCTGTCAGTTTCGATTCAATGCGAAAATGGAACCCTACTACGATTAAGAAAAAAGAAAAAAAGAAAAAGAAAGAAAGAAAGTAAAATATTTTCCTCGGTTTCTTCTGGTACTCTATCGGCGATTGAATCTGTCAAAGAGAGAAAAAAAAATTAGATAAGGAAAAAGCGGTTCACATCTCTTACAAAGAGAAACTTCCAATGCTTGTTTTTTCTTACTTTTCCTTTCACAGAATTGAAATAAACATTTCGTCAGATAAGATGTACAAAAGTGATCGGTACAAGAAGATAAACATCGCAGGATGGTATTTTTTAAAAGAAAGAATCAAATTTCAAAGAAAGAACCCTTTTTTGTTTACATTTCTTCCCTGCAATAGTTTTTCCAATGTTAAAATAGGATGCATAGGAAATGAATCAGCGGTAAACAGGGGGAAAAAATAATGTACTGAATAAATAAAAAGTTCCGAATCCTTTGCGGGAAATTAATGTTGCCCCCTCGTCTCTAAAATTCGCTTTTATATGAATCACTCTCGTTCAATAAAACAAAGGTTTAGATGTATTAAGCTGCTTCTTGATATTTAATTAATACTTTTTTTGCATTTGTTTATTTCTGCTTTTTCCGGAGATGGAAATTTTTGAAAACGTTAATTAATTTAGTTCTTCCAGGACAAGATGTTTATGATTAAAAGATTACATTGAAAGTAAACAATTTCTTTTATTCTATTTTAAGATTTTAACAATGTTTTTTTTCAATTCCTTCTATTAGCTCACACTCTCCCTATATATATATTGTTCACATTTTTAATCGTCAATAAAATACAATTAATCGTCAATAGAATCAATAAAATACTTTTTATTTATTCACTCAAATTCAAATACATTTTTTAAAACTTGTAGTAGAGGACACTTGATGTTAATACAGTTTTTTCAAATATTAATTTATTAATTAAATTTTATTAATTTATTTTATTTATTTATTTTTTTTTTTAGATTTTTGTTGCATATATCTAATAATAGATGGAGCCAGATGTAAGATTAAAATTTTAACTTTATTTGTAAAGGACTTTTCTGTAATATAGTGAGAAAAAAAAGAAGGAATTGACTTAATTTTTTTTTTATATTACTTATTATAAAACTAATGTTTATTTAAAAATTGTATTATTTTTATATTTTTGAAATTTATCTGTGGACTGCAGAGGAATGGTAGCTAAACTCATCAATCAAAATAAAACATAAAGCTCCAATACGAGTGTCGAAAATCCGTATACTGGAGTGCCCTGCTGTGTTTTTTAAAAGTACTGATTTAGGAGTGTACTAATATTCCAGATATTGCACCTAGAGTTCTTCGCTCCAAATATACAAAAATGATCAAATATGCAAATAATAAAATGTGCATAGTAAAATTTCAAATCGATCCTATACGTTGAATAATATTTAATCTGCCTCACATTAATTGTTCTTTATTTATTGACATTTTTACTATTGGTGATTCGGGGCCTGATGGCCGAATGGCTAGCCCTCTGGCGTTCGGTACCAGAGGTATCGGGTTCAAATACCGACTTTACCCATGGGTGTTTGTTGGGGTTCGGAATCCACATTAAGCCGTAGGTCCCTGTCCTAATAGGATCGTAGAAAGCTGCTGGGGCATTGTTACTCCGCCTCCGTGGCTTACCATCAAGTTACACGCGCCCTCTGGGTAATGCAAAGTGAGTAACGTCTCTGCAGGGCTTGCCTTAAGGTATCCAATACCAAGCTGTCTAAGTGTTTTCCAGCTGCATTAGAACAACAACAAAACAAAAGAAAACTATTAGAGATTCACATTTCTTTGTGTTATAAATTTTTTTTTTTCAAACTTTTTTATATAATAAATAGAATGACATAAGCTACTGCAAAAAATATTTATATATATATAAACATCTAACACGAAAAAATGCTTAAGCTCAAATTAAAAAACAGAACTTTAAAGATTACATGGGGAACAGCTGTGTTTATTCCAATTTTCTCATGATAAATAAAACTGCATTCAGAATGATGCGTACAAAAAGATTCTTTTCTTTCTCTTGGCGTGGTTCGGTGGTCTAGGGGTATGATTCTCGCTTAGGGTGCGAGAGGTCCCGGGTTCAAATCCCGGCCGAACCCTGAGGTATTTTTTTTTTTAATTTGTATTTCAGTTTTCTGAAAACGAACTTACTTTTTTTTTACTTTTAAACATTTCCAATACAAGTAAAAAAAATATTAATTACATTTTTAATGGGTAATTATTTTTAAATTTTCTTTTCTAGAACCTTAAACATCCTCAGCATCCTGAATCATCCTTAAACATCCTGAATAACATCTTAATATCTCTAGCTTTATCCAATCTTAAATAAAACTTATTGGGAAAAGATATTTTAAGTTTGTTTAAAAGAAGATTTAAATTGAGTGTCAAGTCAGCAGTTAATATGAGTCGACTTACCTTATTCAGAACTATCTAAAGTCAACATCGCAGAACAAGGATTGAAAATTAGATTCTCATTTAATGTTTTATTGATCGACAGCAAAAACAAAGTTTAAGTTATGTTCTTAAGAACTGATTTCCCTAGATAGGAACGAATAATCACTGAATCTTTTGTTTCTTCTCATTACCTACAAGGAATCAGAGTTTGTTTGAAGGATAATTAGTTGTGATATTTAAAAGTTAATGTGAGTGTTTACTTGAATAGAGTTGGACACATTCGCTCTTCATCTTGGTGTCAAATTAAATCAATGAGAACACAATCGAAAATTAATGAATAGCTTTGAAGCGTGAAGTTATTCTCAAAGTCTTATTGTCACACATATTTAATGAGAAAATACACCGATAATTTAAATACTTTGGTTTTTGATGTCATTATATGAGGCATTTAAGTGTTTTCTTTAATTTTAATCTTCTTTTAAGGAAAACACTTATAATTTCGCTTTGTTTGTATAAGTAACTTGTCTATTAGTTTTTTAATGTACACTTTCTTAAATTATTACAAGTATTTTAAAATATTTGTAAAATATATACTATTTGTAAAGTACATATTTTTAATTGTTATTTCTCCAACGACAATTATTTAATTATCTTTTAATATTATTATATTATTTATGACCATTATAATTACTTTATTACCTTTTATTATTATTTTATTAAGGAATGATAATATTAATCTCAAATTGTAAAAAGATTTCAAAACATTTTCGTTTTTGTTGTTATTATAAAAAGTCTTTAAAAGTTATTTTTCGAACAAATTTATCTTTGAACTTATTTCAATCTAAATTTAATATTTTTTTTTAAAGGAAACAAATGTATATATTTATAATTTTGCTTTGGATGATTAAGTAACTTTTCTATTACATTTTTAATGTAGTCATTTTTATATTTATCTAACTATTTATAAAGAAGCACATATTTTTAATTATTGTACTTAGAGAATAATTATTTAATATGAAATTAAAATATGCTTCATTGAAACATTCAGTTAAATTTTGCGTTTAAAAAAAAGCTGCTTTGTTCACAATAACTTTTCTTAAATCAAATGAGCTTTAAATTTGCCTTTTTGCCATGAATTTTTCACAAAATCAGTACAGAATAAAATATTTTCTCTTTAATTGGATTATTTAAGTCATTACAAATTTTAAAATTCTGAAATTCAAATTAAATTTCAACAAAAAAATATTAGTGGGTATTTTAAATTACCATTATTATTATTATAATTTTAAATGATAAACAAAATAAAATACTGGACATTTTGTTTGTTGTTCATGTAAAACAAAACAAAAAAAAAGGTTCATCTATTATAAAATTTATATATAGAAAACTTTTTTATCCATACTTAAAGAACCTTTCTTAAAAAGTCATACCATATTACTTTTTAAGAAAAAACTGAAATATATTTAAAATTTTCAACAGTCTTATAATTTGTTTTCTATATTTTTATTTCTGAAAACACTTTTCTATTCTATTATTTAACTGTCTTAAAATCCCTCACAAAACTGCTTCATGCATTAAATGTGAAACAAATAAGAAACTTTTTTTTAGCGTTCTAACCTTTTCCAATTTTTGTCCTTCTTTTTAATTAAATATATTTATCTAGTTTAATTTAAAATTTTCTCAAGTGCTTTAATAAAATATCTAAGTTATTATGTGCCAATTTTTTTATTTACGTAACAAAGAAAAATAACATAAAAAATAGGTAATTTTAAATCGCACATGTTTTTAAACAAACAGAAACAAACAGATTTTTCTAGCCTTTGCTATACATTATTTGTGCTTTATTTTGAAAATATTTTATGTGATGCAACATTTAATGAATTATAAAATTAATCTCAGATTCTAAAAAGGTTTTCAAAAAAATGGAGCTCCTAAATATTTGTCTAAAATAATATAAAATGTGTAATTGTGATCGAAACATACTTTTCAGCGTGTCAAATTTCTTTTTTTAACATTCACAAAAATTACGTTCTACAATCTTATTACATCACGAAACTTAAATGTCAAATTGTGGCATCTATAAAAAAAATTGGAAGTTAATTATGATACAAATATCACTTGTAGCTGTTAAGAATTATAATTTTTTACAATCTAAAAGATTTTTTTAAAGATATTAGGAAAGAAAATCAATGAAATTTATTTATTAATTGTATTCAAAAGTATGTCAGATTTAGAGCTGAATTCACTTAAGTATTCATTTAATGAAATTTATTCAGAAGAGAAATTGTGAAATGTTTTCAATCAATTGAGAAGTGTCATATCCTGTATAATCAAATAATCCGAGAAAAACATAATTAGATGTTCTATGAATTGTATTTTATAAAATTGAGGCTGCGTTATTTTTAATAAAAGCAGTACTAAACTATTTAAAAAGTTAATTTTTTTTAGCTTTCATAGAAAATAAGAATTACTTTTTTAAAATTATTAACTTTTTTTACAAACTGTATTGTTATTCAATATTATTCTTTAATTACATTTGCATTATATTTAAATCAGTCTAAATACGGATTCACTTATTACGCTGAAAAGTAGGTACTTTTTCATCAGCTGTGAGTTCGCCATGTATCGCCAGATATCACTAAATATAGCATGCTTCTATTTCTATGAAATTCAATGCTTGGTTTTTAAAGCTTAAACAGATGTTAATGAATAAGGGACTGTTAATGAATAATGTCTTCCGTGAGAAATTTTTAGGTAGCTACTCCTCATTTGCGTGTCGTATGCAAGAAAACAACCACTAGGCAATTTGGCTGGAGACGTGAGACGCTTAGAGATGTTTTCTGAATCATAATTGAGTGTTCTAATTTCTGTAAGACTCGATTTTCTCATTTCTGAACACTTTAGATCAGGACGGCAACTCAAATGATCTTGCGGGCCACTTTGAAAATGCATCGCAACTCCGCATATCGGGCTGCATATAAAATTATATATCCTCATACTAAATTTAGATCCTCTATAGACATTTTTTTGAAGTGAAAAATGGAAACATAATGAGTATTATTTTTGTGTTTACTGTTATAATTACATGTAAACATAGATAATATAATAATAAGGACACTAAACGCACATTGTAATAATATACATAACACTAAAAATGAAATATAAAATTTATATAAATATAAACGAAATAAAAAAATGAAATTATTAAAAAATATTTATTTTACTTGTGCAATATTTGTTTCTCCACTCTTTCACTTAGCTTTTGCAAATCGATCTCAATTTGGGTATTTGCACATCGTAAAGGGTGTTGCATGTTAATGCCCATTATGTTTGAGCGTGTTTTATGTTTAGTCAATTTCATTTTCTGATAAAACTATCCGCAAGTGTATGTTGAACCAAAAGCGCTAACAATTTGAACTAAGAGACTAGTCTGCTTTGCTATCAACTATCAACTGTGCATATCTAGGGATGGTTACTGCATCACTGAGTTCACTTTAAGTGAAACATAGAACCTGTTTTATTAGAAGTTCCAAAATGGGCGAGCATCATGAGTTCGCAGAATATAATTCAATTATTCTACGAACTCATAACTGTAAACTCATAAATAAAACAGGCAATATCTGTCATATATTTTCGATAATATTATTTTAAAATCAAAGTTAATTCTTTCTCATAATTTTGACAGTTCTTTTTTGAGTATATGGATGCACACATAATGTATTTTTTTAATACATTAGTTTTCACTTCTTTGGCCATTATGAAATAAATATATTTTGTAAAAGTGTGTTAAATCTCATGGGCCGGAAAAATATTAAAGGCGGACCGCGGGTTGGCCATATCTGCTTTAGATAAAATTCCCTGCTCATTTTTTTTTATAATTTAAACACGTGTAAATGAATAATGTCTTCCGAGAGAATGACAAATAAATGAATAATTTATTTTAATTAAACAATTTCTTATCTTTGGTAAAAGAATGAATATTTGTTAATTGAAAAAATTACCTAACAAATCAGGCATTTAAAAGAAACTAACTTATGTAAAACATTTAATGTTTACTGCAAATATTTCCAAAATTTGCTTTTATTAAAAAAGTTGAATAAAATTACCATAATTAGGATGCAAATACCATCTGATGTCAATTCAATGAATCATAACTATTTAATTAGAGTATTTTATACAAGAAAAAAATATTTGCAAATAATATTTTTCATTTCTTTGAAAAATGAAAGCCATCCTTGAAATTAATTAACTCTACGAAAAAAAATAATAATAAGGGACATTAAATGTTTAGAATTTTTATTAAAAGTGTCGTTTCCTCTCTAAATATTTTTGAACAATAATTTTTATTCTAGAAAGAAATTAAATCAGATTTGTTCACAGCAAAAATAATGGTAATTAGATTTACAGTGAGTTTGAAGAGCTTGTTAAAGTACTTCAACTCTTAAGAAAAAAAATCTTAACTAAATGAAAATTTTCGCTCTGAATTTAAATGGGTTTATTTTTTTTATAAAAACGTATTTCCAAAGCTGACAATTAAATAAAAAAAGAAAATTTTATATGGCGTAGTAACAGGAGATGAAATATCTTACATTTGTTTTTAAATCATTTTCTAAATATTATTTCGATTCAGCATTTAATATTACAAAATAAAAAAGTTCTAAGGTCAAATAAAAAAGGTAAAAAATAAAAGGTAATAAAAGGTTAATTGGTCAACCATAAAATTATTTCATAATTATTCAGTTACTTTGATTAAGTTTTATTTTTACTAAATGCCTTGGGTAATTGAAAACTATATATATTGTCATTTTCAATTTAATATCTAATTAATAACATGCTTAAAAACTTTAATGTCCTTTTAATGCAAAACTGATTTATAGTTACTTTTTCACAGAAGAAAAGCATAAAAAAATATTATGCATAAAAAGCTCGTGTAAGAAATTTATAAAAAAAACAAGTAATATAAAAAAAAAATTTTGAAGTCAATTCCTACTTTTTTTTCACTATATTGCAGAAAGTCCTTTATAAATAATTGTCATTCATTTTTTTAAGTTTATCTGGTGCCATCTATTAGTAGATCTATGCAACTTAAATCTAAAGCAAATAAAATTAATTAATTAAATTTAATTACTGAATTAATTTTTGAAAAAAACTATATTAACATCAAGTGTCATCCACTACAAGTTCAAAAAAATGTATTTGAACTTGAGTGGATGAATAAAAAGTATTTTTTTAACGATTGAAAATTTGAACCAGATATATATAAGGAGAGTGTGAGCTAAAAGTAAGAATTGAAATGATATAGTTTTCCAAACAATTTTATAAAAAAAACCATAAAAGAAAATTAAAAAATAATAAAAATAATTGCTAAAAATATTTTCATTAGGCTCTTACAGTTTGGTCATATGATTCGATAAACAATTCAGATTATATAAAATTTATCCTAAAATTATGTTTTTGATCCTAATTATAAATAAATGTAACTGACGATAAACAAAATATTTTATTTTACAATCATTGCATTTAATCAATTTTCTTTGTTGAAGAAATAAATTAGGCTATTAACAGATAGAGCCACTGTAGGTTTTGATAAAGCAGTTCTCATATCATTCTCTATCACTTTGGAATTGTAAGAAAACGGATGTCGCATCTTAACTGCGGATAGTAAAAGTGATTCATTAATTTCTAATAAAACCAGCGATTAAACAATCAATAATACGTGTTCATGTAGAACCAGCTTTTAAATAATCAACAATATGTGTTCATGTACAACCAGCTATTAAACATCTACAATATGTATTCTTGCAGAACTAGCTATTAAACAATCAGTAATACGTGTACCTGTAGTCCCAGCTATTAAACAATTAATAATACGTGTTCATCTATAACCAGTTAATAAATAATCAATAATACGTGTTCCTGTAGAACCAACTATTAAACAATGAACAATACGTTTTCATGTAGAACCAGCTATTAAACAATGAACAATACATGTTCCTATAGAACAACTATTAAACAATTAATAATACGCGTAAAAAACCGAAATTAAAAATTTCTGGAATATTTACTATTACAGTCAATTAACAGTTTTATAGTCAGTATTATAGTCAGTTAACAGTTTTAGGCATGTCTCCAAATATTCACCAAAAACCAAAATATAATAGAATACAACTTAAAATAAGTGCTAAAAATATTTTAATTAGGCTCTTACAACTTGGTCATATCCGATAAACAAAATATTTTATTTTACAATCATTGCATTTAATCAATTTTTTTTGTTGAAGAAATGAATTAGGCTACTAACAGATAGAACCACTGTGAATTTTGATCAAGCAGATCTCATTTCCGTCGCTAACTCTTTGGAAGACTTGAAAGAAAACGGATGTCGCATCTTAACTGCGTATCGTAAAAGTGATTCATTAATTTCTGTTAATCCCTCTACTCAAGGTTCCAGTGACACAAAGACGTTTGTCACCGTCAGGGACAGGCTCTCTCCCGGATGTAGTCATCGGCGAGAGCCGGATGAAAGAAATAGTGTGCCGGATTTTACTGCGAAACAGACTTTCTCGTAAAATTTGACTTCGGTTTCCTTGACAGACGAGGAGTTGTGATAATTAATTGCTTTGGGAGATTAGGATTCGTCAGCTATGGCTTTCTGTGGGACATGAGAGGTGTTAATGCAGGTTGCTAATTAGCTCATCTATGTATGGATTTCGTGTTAGTTCAATTAAATTTTTGCTGAAATTGACATATTGGAATTATAAATCCATTTATGTAAGGATATTTGTTTGTAATGTATCAAAATGAATTTTTGATTCAATAAAATATAACGCAATTGTGCAAAATCTTACTTTTTTTTTTTTTGGAACTTATAAAACAAATTGTCTTAGATTGCATTTCAGCAAAATATTGTCTCAGAACCCATTTAAAAATGTTTAACGTACAATTTTATATATAAGTGTTAATCAAGATAAATAATGTAGAAATATAATAAACCTTGATTCCTTATAGCAATAATCTTTCAAACGTTGTGCAGTTCAGTGATTTTAGAAGTAAATGTTGTAACTACATATTAGTATTGAAATACAGGGTGATTATGATTAAAGTTCCACTTTCAAAATGATGTACAAAAAAGAAAAATTTGAACTGAAGATATTTGAAGACGTGGAAAATGGTACGGTATCAAGAAAAATTCCAAAGTGTATTAATAGATGACGCTGTAAGCGGCATAAATTCGGCATAAATAAGAGAATTCACTGCACACTGAATTGATTCTTCATGACTCTTTCGCCAAAAATTGAACCCATATTGTTCCACAACCACCATATTCACATCGTGCGATTACTGGCTATGCTCTAAACTCAGAAGACCCCTCCGGGAACACCTTTTGGAGTCGATTGAAGAGATTCTACGTGAATCGCGGCTCGCTTTGAAGGCCGTCCCTGCCGATGACTTTTTAGCATGCATTGAGGATTGGAAAAAAAGTTGGCATCAGTGCATTGTGTCCGGCGGGGATTACTTTGAAGGCGATGAAATAAATTTGGAAGAATAAGTAAAGAGTTATTTTAAAAAAAATTATTGGACTTCCTTTTTGTGCACAGTAGTATATTCTTTAGCAAGTAAACAATAACAACCTATAGCTCAAATTTGGCACTAGGCAATTTGGCTGGCGATGTGTGAAACTTAGATATGTTTTCTGAATCATCATTGACTATTCTCGTTTCTGGAAATCTCCATCTTCTCATTTCTGAATACGTTAAGTAAAAATCCTTGCTAATTTTTTTTTAAATTTAAATACCGTTATTTACAATTATTTAATGATAATTTTAATTAGACAATTATTTAATGAATCCGGGTTAAATATAAATGAATAATTTATTTTCATTCTTAAACAAACTTCTTTGCAATTACTTATGCTTAAACAAACTTTCTTTATAATTTATTTTTAATCATTAACAAACTCTTATCTTTATTAAAACAATGAATATTTGTTAATTTAAAAAAAATACCTAGCAAATCAGGTACTTAATAGAAACTAACTTATATAAAACATTTAACGTTGACATCAAATATTTCCAAAATTTGCTTTTGTTAAAAAAGTTGAATAAAATTACCATAATTAAGATTCAAATACCATCTGATGTCAATTCAATGAATCATAACTATTTAATTAGAGTATTTTATACAAGAAAAAATATTTTACAAGCATTTTTCATTTCTTTGAAAACTGAAAGCCATCGTTGAAATTAATTAACTCTATGACAAATAAAATAAGGGACATAAAACGCTTTTGAATTTTTATTAAAAGTGTCGTTTCCTCTCTAAATATTTTTGAATAAGAATTTTTATTCTAGAAAGAAATTAAATCAGATTTGTTCACGGCAAAAATAATGGTAATTAGATTTGTAGTGAATTCGAAAAGCTTTTTAAAGTGCTTTAACTCTTAACAAAAAAAATCTTACTAAATGAAAATTTTCGCCCTGTATTTAAATGAGTTTCTTTTTTATAAAAGCGTATTTTCAAAGCTGACAATTAAATAAAATAAGAAAATTTTATATGATGTAGTAACAGGAAATGAAATATCCTGCATTTGTTTTTGAATCATTTTCTAAATATTATTTCGATTCAGTATTTAAAATTACAAAATAAAAAAAGGTCTAAGTTCAAATAAAAAGGTAAAAAATAAATGCAGGTCACCCATAAAATTATTTCAGAATTATTTAATTACTTTGATTAAGTTTTATTTATACTAGATGCTTTTAGTAATTGAAAACTATATATATTATTACAACTGTCAATTTAAATTTAATATCTCATTAATGACATGCTTAAAAAGTTTAATTTCCTTTTAATACAAAACTGATTCATAGTTTTTTTTCAAAGAAGAAAAATATAAATAAATATCATGCATAAAAAGCCCATAAAAGACCGTGAAAGAAATTTATTAAAAAATGATAAAAGAGTTCCACGCGATTTTACAAAAGAGCCCATATAAGAAATTTAAAAAATAAAAAATAAAACTATAGAATTGGATATAATAAGAAGACTAGTGATAGAATGCTGTTTCAAATAGAAATTTAGCTCAAGGAGAAAGGCATTTCTTGTTGTAAGTTTGTAGTAAGAATTTCTCTTATTTTAGAATAATCTACTTTTTCTATTGGAATACTGGTATTTCTGACCACTTTTTCTACAGGAAAGCTGGCACTTCTGTCCCCTTTTCTATAGGAATACTGGCACTTATAAAATGTCAACAAGTGCAGGAAATTAAACATTTATCTATATACTATTAATCTTCTGAACATTAGTAATATAATTGCTTAGTGCTGTTTCTTCTTCTTACTGTCCTCTATATACATTTCTTGTCCTTTCATTTACTCTATCTACAAATTCCTATATATTAGACATGCGCTCTATGAAAGGTATACATGATATATTGATATTTCTTGCATATATCTTTGACAGAAACGCGTATGGATTATTCTTTTAGTTTGATTCATATGTATTGTCACTCGTTACCCATAAAGAGAGAAACCAATTTGATTGTTAAAAGTATAATTTTCTTTGAAATGATATGTCAACGGATTTCTACAAAAACGCATTATGGGAAGACGCAGGCAAGAATGAATGGTATGAATGAAAACCTAGAACAACATCCATTCCAGTCCGACAAAGAAAAAAAGGAGATGGAAACAGCAATTTGGTCCAATCCCATAATAAAACACAGGTTAACAGAGGAATCTTTATCTTAAAACTCAGGTGTAATAGAGGAATCTTTATAGGATGTGCATTGAGCATTAAAAAATCCAGAGCGTGCTCATGGATATAGTTCCTATGAGAACCAGCTATTAAACAAACAATAATACGTGTTCATTTGGAACCAGCTATTAAGCAATCAATAAGAGTTCCTGTAGAAACAGCTTTTAAACATTCAACAATATATGTTCATGTATAACCAGTTATTAAACAATCAATAATACGTGTTCATGTACAACCAGCTATTGAACAATCAATAATACGTGTTCCTGTAGAACCAGCTATTAAGCAACCAGAGATTTCCCTTATCATTAAAGGGCACTTAGTTCACATCAATGTAGAAGTTTATGAATTCTTAATACTAAGAACTTCTGGAATATTCGTCAATTATGTATATAACATTTTTAAGCGTGTCTCCAAATATTCACCAAAAAGCAAAATATAATAGAATGCATCGCAAAATAAATGTTAAAAATATTTTAATTAGGCTCTTACAGTTTTTTCATATGATCCGTTAAACAAAATATTTTATTTTACAATCATTGTATTTAATCAATTTTCTTTGTTGAAGAAATGAATTAGGCTACTAACAGACAGAACCACTGTGGGCTTTGATAAAACAGAGCTGATTTCTCTCGCTAACTCTTTGGAAAGAAAACGGATGTCGCATCTTAACTGCGGATCGTAAAAGTGATTCATTAATTTCTGTTAATCCTTCTACTCAAGATGCCAGTGACATAAAGACGTTTGTCACCGTCAGGGACAGGCTCTCTCCTGGATGTATTCATCGGCCATAGCCGGATGAAAGAAAGAGTGTGCCGGATTTTACTGCGAAACAGACTTTCTCGTAAAATTTGACTTCGGTTTCCTTGACAGTTGAGGAGTTGCGATAATTAATTGCTTCGGGAGATTAGGATTCGTCGACTATGGCTTTATGTGGGAAATGAGAGGTGTTAATGCAGATTGATAATTAGCTCATGTATGTATGGATTCAGTGTTAGTTCGATTAAATATACGTTGAAATTGACATATTGGAATTCCAAATCCATTTATACAAGGATACTTGTTTGTAATGTAATAAAATGAATTTTTAATTTAGTTGAATACAATGCAGTTATGCAATATCTTACTTTGTTTTGGAACTTATAAAAAAAAGTCTTCGTTTGCATTTCAGTAAAATATTGTTTCAGATTCTATTTAAAAATATTTAGTGTATAGTACTTTCATTTTAAGATAAAAACTTTAATTGAAATATTTATATTTATCACTTGTGACATATTCATGTTTCAATATTTATAGATCAATTCTTATACAATCATGGACACTTTACATTTATATGAATTTTATTATAGAGATAGTTTATCAATTTGTCGGAAAATGCTCAAAGGAAAACTTGCTTCAAATATGCCATTTTTTTTTCACAAAACTGTCTTTTTTTAATTTTCAATGTTATAATTGCAAAATATTTTTGCATTATTAATAGCCAAAGGAAAAATCTAATTATTTTCATATACAAATTACAAATGTAATCCAAACGCATCAAAATATTTTTTAATTCAAATGTTATACACAACAGGAAATTGAAGTTGTAAAACCTTTTGTTTTGTGTTAAAGTATCTTCATAAAGTTATGCACACATGAACATAATCTTTCATGTCTTATAGTTGCTTAACCTCGAAAATCATTGACATCATATATCCATCAATTGAGGCTTTGTTTTTTCAGATGGAATATAAAACTTTGCAATTTATGAGTCTTCCAAGTAAAAGCTATATAATTCATTGCTTTCGTTGGTTACGTTTGTGTGGTTCGGTGGTCTGGGGGTATGATTGTCGGTCTGGGTGCGAGAGGTCCTGGGTTCAAATCCCGGCCGAACCCAACTTTTCTTTCGTTAAATGTTAAACATTTAATATTTTTATGATATTAGCAAATATTTTTATGGTATTAGGATTTACCAATTATTTATTTATAATAGAATTCTCGATACAATTTTTGGATTACTAACGCAAGAATGCATTTGTTTTTTATTTAGATCAGTTACTACATAATGTTAATTGACTGTTTATTGGTATGTATGCCATAATAATGCATATAAAAAAATATATATGAATTGTTAAGTGCGCCTCCACAACCTTAGAAGATTTCAAAATTTAATTATTTGTATATATAATACTCATATCCACATAACACATGCTTTCGTAGATACTGGTTTTCAAGATTTGTGTTACTTGATAATCATTCTTACATTTCTTAAAAGCTTAAGTGCCTTATTTCTACCTAGTATTAGCAGCCATGCAAGAAGACGAATTCTTATGGTAATTTTCCTTGATGCAGTAAAAAATAATAGAAATGATGATTGTAACATATTATTTCGCATTCGTCTTTTTAAGTGAAAGTCCTTTGAATTTTTTTTAGAGACATTATCCATTTTTTTTTCTGGATAGAATTTAGGTTGCGCATGCCCCATCCGTGACTCAGTGGTAGCGTGCGCTGCTGATGAGCATTAAATCTACTTATACTACACCACACCTCACCACATCACATAGCATCACTGTGCCTAGAGCTGAGGTTCCCTTTTACAGTTTGGGAATGATGTGGGTGAGAGGAAGTCTGGTTGGGCTCTGTGACGCTCTACGGTCATATGAGACCGGGACTTATGATTTAATGGAATTTCGAACCACTGCAAACGTCCATGGCCCAGACGGGATTCAACCCAAAACCTGTGGTGCCGAGATCCAGAGTGCTAGACACTCAGCCATTCAGACCCCGAGCCTTAGAATTGAGGTTCAATCCGTTGTCGGCTCTTTTGTACGCATTGTTTCGAAAAACGAGGAGTTCGATCTTGCTTCGTTAGTCAGACGACTTGGTGTGATCTTTCCAAATTTTTTCCCATACGATACGCAAATTCGGGTAGTTCCTCTAAAGGTCCTCCTGGAGGGCACCAGCCAACTACTTCAGTGATTCGGAGTTAAGCCAGACTACTACCTATGAGTGCTGCATCACAACAGAAGTTGCTCCCTTTCCGTCCATCTATGAATAAACTACTCAAGGGGTGTCAGTTCCCAATTACTGGAGACTGAGGATTAGTTACAACAACACAACAGGTTGCGCATGCTGTAACAACGTGTGTACTCAAAGTGGTGAGCGTTTATTATCAAGTGCCCTAGAATTAATATAAGAACAGAATATTTTGAAGACAAGTAACGCAATAAGTAACTCATGGAATGAAAGCACTTCATCTCATCCGAGGTTGAAAACTATTTCTAGCAGCAATTATTATATGCCAATATTTTCTGAGTACACACTTAAATAAAATTTAATAAACTCGACTAGCTTCGAAAACTTCATGTATCATGTATTTATTATGAGCCTTATTAAAACTTTTTTTTTCGTCTTACAATAATAATATAAATAATGTGAGAACTTTATGAATATTATCCATACATAATGTTACTTGAAGCTTATTTTTCTTAAACGGATTATCTAAACTAGAAAACTGATTGAATGGAAATCTAATTTTCCTTTACTTTCCGTTCTGTTGTTCTTGATCAAGTTATGTTAGAAGAAAAGTGGTAATTTGGGGGAGAACGGAAAATTCATTTCATTACAGAAGTGCTCATTTCTCCTAAACAAAATCTACTGATTTAAGCAGAAAGGATAAAAATGCACAATTCCTTGTATACACCCATACTTGTAACTGTTAATAATATTTTTTTTTCTCATATTAGAATAATAAAAAGCCACATCTGATAAGAAATATATGAGAATTGTTTCAAAATTACTTGTTTAATTTTGTTTTTTTAAATAAACATTATATTCAAGGCTTTAAATTATTCTTTGTTTAAAGAACGCAGCTGATAAAAATGAACAGAAAGACAATTATTTTTATTTCTAGCTGAAATTAAATAATTGAATGATATATAATTTTCTTGGATAAATAAAATTTGGTGTCTAAATAATTTCCAAATATACAGATATGATTTTATGCTATGATTTCTAATTTTTTTTATTAAAAACAACTTTTTTAGTCTTATAATAATAATTAAAATAGTGTAAGAACTTTATGTATATTATCCATACATAATGTTACTTGAAGCTTATTTTTTTTAAACGGATTATCTAAAGCTAGAAAACTGATTGAATGGAAATCTAATTTTCCTTTACTTTCCGTTCTTTTGTTCTTGATCAAGTTATGCTAGAAGAAAAGTGGTAATTTGGGGGAGAACGGAAAATTCATTTCATTACAGAAGTGCTCATTTCTCCTTAACAAAATCTAATGATTTAAGCAGAAAGGATAAAAATGCACAATTCCTTGTATACACCCATACTTGTAACTGTTAATAATAATTTTTTTTTCGTATTAGAATAACAAAAAGTCACATCTGATAAGAAATTTATTGAAATTGTTTTCAAATTACTTGCTTAATTTTGCTTGTTTAAATATGCATTATATTCAAAACTTTAAATTATTCTTTGATGAAAGAGCACAGTTGATAAAAATGAAAAGAAAAAGAATAATAGCTGAAATTAAATAATTAAATGACATATGGTTTTCGTTGATAAATAAAATCTGGTAACTAAATAATTTCCAAATACAAATTACAACTTTAAGTTTCATGCTATGATTTATTAATTTTTTTTAGATAGGGGATATATAGACGCTACTTTTTCTTTTCAGTTTTCAAGAACAAGAACAAAAATTGCAAAAAAAATCAAATTATACAATGATAAAGCATAAGAAAAACACTTTCCTGTTAATGAAAAAGTATACATTAAATAGTAATAACATTTTCATGTGAAAACGTCGGAAATTCTTGTAAAACAATATTAATTGAGTAAGAGTTAAAATTTTTAGCGAAATAATAAAAACGATTTTTAAATTTAAATTTTTTGTGAACTACGTTTTTATATAATAAGATTCATACATTTTTAAATATATGTGGAAACAATAGCAGATTTAATGCATTATTTTCTAGAATCAAATATAATATTTGTCAGAGGAAAGTATTAGCAAAAAATATTTATAGATACTTTTATTCATAATCAAAATTATTTTATTTAATTTAAATTAGGTGAATATATTTTTACGTAATTTTTTTGTTTGTTTTTCTGTAAAATTTCCGATTTTGAAGCTCTTAATTTTTGATTAATTTTATGAAGCATATCAAAATTTGTAATATTAAAACCAATTTTATGTAATATTTTTTAAAAATATTTAATTTCCTCATTCACCAATTAAAAAATACTAAAGTGTCTTCGTATTTCAATCGTTTTTAAGATTTTTAAATATTTGAAAAATAATATTTAATAAATAATATTTAGTCACTGCCAAGGTTTTTAAATAGCTGAAAATATTTAACAACTGAGAAAAAAATATTAAAACAGGGTTCGGCCGGGATTTGAACCCGGGACCTCTCGTACCCTAAGCCAGAATCATACCCCTAGACCACCGAACCATGGTAACAAACAGCAAGACAATCTTTTATGTCTATTTGATTTGCCTTATTTGCAAAAAGGACTGGTGGTATAGTTAACAGACATGTTTACCTTTGCAATGTGTTTCTAAATAAACTTTTTTTTTTAAATTTAGAAAGAGAAGTATCTGATATCAATGTGCAAGAAATACATTTACATTTATTTTGTAAAAAAAATGTATAAAAATGAAGGAAATGTAAAAAAATGTATGAAATGTAAATAAAAAATGGAAAATTTATTTCGTAAAAGAACTATATTCTAATACAGTAGTTAGCGATTTAAAAAAATATTTGAATTTGCAATATTCAAAATGTAACTTTTTAAACCTCACGATTATTAAATAAATAAATAAATAACCAATTTGAAAATTTTTTGATGAACATTTATTTCACCATCCCAACTTTAAAAAAATACTAATTGCACTTTGATTAGAAGGGAATATCGAATTTTTAAACATACAAACAAAAAATGATGTTAATTATATATCAGATGGAAAAAAAAATTGTAACAGGTCCCATATATCTTGGATGGTTTAGATTTAGATATTCAAAATTTTGTTAGAAGAAATCAAATCTACGTTAATTAGATTTCTTACATTTTAAAACATAAAAAGATTAATTCTAACAAATAAAATTTTTTTACAGATTATTATTTGGAATACATTAATGCAGAACTTATGTATTCCATCTTTATTCCGTAAGCAAGGTCTGCACTTTTATTACTCATTTAGCTCTACCTAGGAGGCACATGTAGCTTGAAGACTTGCTATGGACGCGAGTAACACTACCCCTAACAACGCTCTACGATCCTATGAGACCGGGACCTACGATTTAAAGTGGATTCCGAACCACTACAAACATCCATGACATAAACGGCATAAAGAAAGTGAATTCGGCTGCCAGTGATAATTTGAATCGAAATTACAACGTGTTTGACATCAGTTGCATATTAAACCAACTGTAGTGTCCAATGCGCTTGATTGTTTCGGTTTTTTGACGAAAAAAAGGATTTTCATGTCATTCAACAGTTGTGACACTGTTAGTGGAAAACCTATCCATCACGGCAAGGTGATACCAAATTGGATGGGAAAATTGGTAGAACTTTTTTTGATCTCATGCCGTTTCCCCCCCTTCAAGTATCTTCAGTTCAAATTTAAATTTATTGTAACGAGTAATCCTTTTTTTACAGTATTTTGAAAGTGGGACTTTAATTATAATCACCCTGTATATAGAACATTTATAAAAATTTAATGTTTAGAAAATATGAATAAACGAGTATAATAAAAATCTATTTAAACATTCTTTTTTTAATTAAAAAATAAAAGAAAGTTTACATTTTATTTTTTTTTTTTTCATTACTAAACACTAACGGTAATATATATCTTACCTGGGCCCTTTGAGTAATTGTTCTGGCAGAAAAAAAATATTTATTTTAATGTTTAAATGAACTGAGACAAAAAAATTAGGAGTTTTTTCCATGGGTGATTGTATTTACGCACACTTTAATGAAGCAAACCGCCGTTCATTATAAAATTCGGATTTTTCTAAAACTTAAATCCATCTTCGTTAAGATATTTTTTATTCTTTTCTGGCCTTTAAAGCAGAAGACTTTTAAAAAAATATTTGAAAAGCTGCATTTTTTTTTTTTTGCCTTTAATGTAGAGTATTTAAAACTTATTCAAGCGTATTATTAAAAATGTAATGCTATAATTTTGCTTGCAATTCTCTCTTTCTTACTCTCTCTCTCTCTTTAAATATATATATATTAATTATAATCATACATATATGGCGTAATCATACATGACCATACATAATCATACATACATAATCATACATGATAAAAGAAGAACCACTCTTCGCAATGAGTTAAAATTTGAACTGAAGATACTTCAAGAAGGGAAAAACGGTACAGCATTAAAAAAGTTCCAAAGTGTATTAATAGATGGTGCTTTAAGCGACATAAATAAATAGAATTCGGCTGCCAATGATATTTTCAATCTCAATTAGAACGTATTGGTCATGCACATTAAGCCTACATTAAGCTAACTGTAGCGTTCAATGTGCTTGACTGTTTCAGTTTTTTGACGGAAAAAAATGGCTTCAAAGTCATTCAACAATTGTGACAATGTTAGTGGAAAGGTCATGCCAAATTGGATGGGAAAAATATGTGGAACTTTTTGATGCCATACCGTTTCCCGCTTCCTCAAGTATCTTCAGTTCAAATTTGAATTGAATATACTTGAATTATAATTGAATATTGCTTTTTTTTTACAGCGAACTCTGATATATATATATATATATATATATACATATATGATTGTAACTAATGAATTATTATAACAGCTAGGTAGTTTTGCAATAAAGTTTAGACATCATTGTGGTATTTCTATTATGAAACTATCAATATATCAGTAAACTTTGTCAATATATCAGTACATTCATAAGAATGTTAATAACACAAGATGGTCAAAATTACAAGAGTATATGTCGATTGATTAAATTAATATCTCCATTTAATTAATTTAGACGCTTCAAAGAAGTTAATTTTATATATAAATACAAGACAAAATATTTTTTTTCAAATAAATTAATATCAGATGGCGACACGCTGAAACACAATATGCTTTTCTGTGCATAATCGTGGAACTTTTACATTTTATGTCACTACTTTTTCTTGTCTTCCAATAGAGTTTAATGTGGATGCTCTCTGCATTGAATTTAAAATAATGTTCAAATAATGATAAAATACATACAATATAAGTAAATGATTACACCATTAGACAATGGTAGAAAAATTACTTAGGTAAGTATATCTTTTTAGATTATCTTTATTTCACCAGAATGTTTTTCAGATTAGAGTTTCTGTTTGGTGAATAATATATTTAAAATTTTCTAATTTATTGTTTTTAAATTAAAGTTATTTTCTTATAAATGAATTTCATATATGCACGAATGATTTTCGTTTAAAAGAAACGTCACAATAAGAAATAAATTTATATATCAGTGAGAGGAATAATTAATTAATATACAATGTAGATAGATGGACAAAATAAAAGCAATGACAAAATATTTAAAATTAAATAATTTTTTTTGCTGGATCTAATAAACCTAACAAATGCTTAAACAGAATTTCATAAACAAAACAAATATATTTTTTTAAGAACTTGAATAAAAATTCCGAAAACTCACGCGAAATCAAATGTCTTCCTTTGAAGCAAAAATCCAACTTGAGACAAAAGAGGGATAAAAGAAAAAACAGATTTTAAAATAATTTGTTTTTAGATTCAACTTGAAGCCATTCTTCGGATCATCTACATCTTGCGTAAAATTGAATTTCAAGCTCTGTCAATGGACAAGAAAAATAAGGAATTAGGATTTTTCTTTCTAAGTAAGAGCCATTGCGATGTAAAATCGTTTAAGTCAAATCTGAAATCAATTTATCTCATATTCAAATATATTCAATACGCTATTCAACCATGTTAATTTTTAATAGCCATTTAATGTTTAAATTTAATAATCTGATTAATTCATTTCAATATAGTGATAAGAGTGATATAATATTTATATTAATATGAAAATAAAACAAATTTAAACTTTTTGACTTGGTTCATTTTTGTCTTAAATATGCCCTCAATACAGACTTTTAGAAGAAGAAGAAAAGAACGAAAGAAAGATTTTTAGGAAGAACATATTCGCCATTTTTCTATTCGATTGCCGAATGTTTTTATTGGATAAAAAATTATTCAGATGGACTGAAAACGAGTGAATGCATTCAAGTGTGTTGTTATTTCACTACAGCCGATTTCAAAAGAAATCCTTTAAAAGCTCTCACGTCTCAAATCAAGTTTTTAATAAATGGAGAAAACTTAACATATTTTCTTCTTTCTAATAACAAAAAAAAGGCGATTTGTTCAGGAACTACAATCGAGTTTGCATGGTTTGATTCATTCACTTCTGGAGATTCGTTCAAACAGATTTTCTTTAGTATGGAATTACATATTTTGAGAGCTATTTATGAAAGATGAGCCATTTGCCAGAAGGAATAAGATTTCTTACAATAAATGTATTTTAATGTTGAGATTTCTTTTGCAAGTGTGTGTGTGTTTATGTGTAAAATTTCCAATATATGGGACGTTGACTATTTCGTCTTCACAAAGCTTTAATAACCTTTTTATTTCGGAATAAGAAGTAATCACATTTGAGTTTTAAAGGATTTTCCTTTTTAAATTGAATGAATATCTTTATTCAATATATTTTATGAGTGCACATTAAATAGATTTTTCAATTTGAAAAAGTGAAGTACACATTTCTTTACTGTGGATATTCTGTTTTGTTTATTTTCAATTGCTGTTGTCATACGCAGCTATTTATAATTTTTTTTTTTTTTTTTTTTTTTTTTTTTTTTTTTTGAAGACACTTAAACTTGGTGTTAAATATGGAATTCCACTGAATTAATTTTTAAGCAAGTATTTTTTTTCAATGCCAAAAAACGATATTTATATTTCTAGTGTTTCCCTTCGAATCTGTGAGGGTTAGAAACACATCTCATTTATAGATTAACATTAAATTAATACCTGGAGCCACTGCAAATTGCAATGTTATATTGTTTCAAATTATTTTCAAATGTGGTGCCTTCGAAATATTTTACAAAGAGATCTCATTTACAGATTCACATTAACTCCTGAAGCGACTACAAATTAGAAGGAATATTTTTATATGTGGTGGATTACGAAATATTTTACAAACACATCTCATTTACTAAACTATATGAAGAATCCCAAATATGTATTCATTTATTAATAAATGTAAATAATAATACCATTACACAATGGAAGAAAACATCCTTCTGTAAGTATGCCTTTTTTAGATAATCTATATCTGAATAGGTTGTTTTTCAGATTAGCTTTTATGGTTTGATAAAGAATATATTCGCAAATTTGCTAATTTATTTCTTTCAAATTAAAATAATTTTCTTATGAATGATTTTCATATATGTATAAATGATTTACGTCCAATGGAAACATCGCAATTAAAAATTTTACATATCAGTAAAATGAATATTTAATCAAATACATTTTAGCTAGGTAGCAAAATAAAAGTAATTATACTCAAAAATATTTCAAATTAAATTTTCTTTCCAAGATTTATTAATCCTAATAAATGAATCACCAGAATTTCATGAAAAAGAATACTAATTTTTTTAGGAACTTGAATAAAAATTCCATAATCTCATAAGAGAAATCAAATGGTTTTCTTTGAAGCAAAAACCCAAGTTGAGACAAAAGAGGGATAAAAGATTTTAAAATAACCTTTTTTTTAGATTCAACTTCAAGCAATTCTTCCAATCATCTACATCTTGCGTAAAATTGAATTTCAAGCTCTGTCAATGGACAAGAAAAATAAGGAATTAGGAATTTTCTTTCTAAGTGAGATCCATTGCGATGTAAAACGGTATAAGTCAATTCAGAAAATAATTTATTTCATATTCAAATATATTCGATACGCCATTCAACCATGTTAATTTTTAATAATCATTGAATGCTTATATTTAATGATATGTTTAATTGAGTTCAATATATTGATAAAAGTGTTATAATTCTTAAATTGATATGAGTGTTTAACATTAAAATGTTTGACTTAGTTCATTTTTGTCTTAAATATGCATTCAATACAGACTTTTAGAAGAAGAAAAAAAAACGAAAGAAAGATTTTTAGGAAGAACATATTCACCATTTTTCTATTCGATTGCCGAATGTTTTTATTGGATAAAAAATTATTCAGATGGACTGAAAACGAATGAATGTATTTAAGTATGTTGTTATTTTACTACAGCAGATTTCAAAAGAAATAATTTAAAAGCTCTCACGTCTCAAATCAAGTTTTTAATAAAGGAGAAAACTTATATATTTTCTTCTTTTTTGACCATTTGTTCGGAAACAACAATCGAGTTTGCATGGTTTGATTCGTTCACTTCTGGAGATTCGTTCAAAAAGATTTTCTTTAGTGTGGAATTACGCATTTTGAGAGCTATTTATGAAAGAAGAGCCAATTGCCGGAAGGAATAAGATTTCTTACAATAAATGCATTTTAATGTTGAGATTTTTTTGCATGAGTGTGTATTTATGTGTAAAATTTCCAATATATGGGACATTGACTATTTTCGTTTTCACAAAGCTTTAATAACCTTTTTATTTCGGAATAAGAAGCAATCACATTTGAATTTGAAAAGATTTTCTTTTTTAAATTGAATTAATATTTTTATTTAGCGTATTTTCTGAGTAAGTACATATTAAATAGATTTTTTAATTTGAAAGAGTTAAATACACACTTCTTTATTGCTGATTGTCTCTGGGTTTTTTTCAACTACCGTTCTCATACGCAGCAATTTATGATTGTTATCTCTTTTTGAAGATATTTAAATTTGGTGTTAAATATGGAATTTCACAGAATTAATTTTTAAACAAGAATTTTTATTCAATACCAAATAAAGATATTTATATTTCTAACTGTTTACCCTATCAATCTAAGAGGGTTTCGAAATGTTTTACAAAGAGATCTCATTTACAGATTAATATTAATACCTGGGGCCACTGCAAATTGGAATGAATATTTTCAAATGATACGATATGGCTTACGATATAGTTTGCAAAGACATCTCATTTACAGATTAACAATTATACCTTGAGCTACTTTAAATTAGAAGAAATATTTTCAAATGTGAAGGCTTACGAAACATTTTACAAAGACATTTAATTTACAGATTAGCAATTATATCTGAAGCTACTGCAAATTTGAATGAATATTTTCAAATATGTGGTGGCTTACGATATATTTTGCAAAGGCATCTCATTTACAGATTGACATTAATACCTGAAGCGACTACAAATTAGAAGGAATATTTTCAAATGTGGTGGCTTACGAAATTACACATTACACATTAAATAGATATTTCATTTGGAAAAAGTTAAGTAGATACTTCATTATTGTAGATTTTTACTATTTAATGTTTCTTTTTATGATTGTCATCTTCTTTTATATTTAAAATTGGTGTTTAACCTGGAATTACTTTGTTAACAACTTCTTTTTTCGACGCCTAAAAAATACATTTACATTTCAAAGTGATTACTCTATGAATTTGAGAGGCATACGAAATATTTTACAAAGAGATCACATTTACAGATTAACATTAATAACTGGAGCCTCTACAATTTAGAAGAAATATTTTCAAACATGCTGTCTAGATTGTGTCGAGGTCTCCTACGAAAATCCAATGGAAAAATACGTGGCCTACAAATTTACATTTTTATGCATGGCATAAAAATGTAAAATTTGGATTCCATTAGATTAAGCGAATTCTAGTTGAACTATTTGTTCGAAATCTGCATGTGATGTATGGTTAACGTCAAAGTGAAATGACAAAATACTATGCGAATTAAGGTTATGCGCTAAACTAGTATTTCTCCTTTTACACAACATCAGATTACTCAATTGTAATTTTTTCTGGAGCTCCAACTATTTGTTCAGTAGGCATGAAAATTCCCTCATTTGCATGTTGGATCGAAAAGTATTTGTATGCTATCTTTCCTTCTTAAATGTTGCTATTGTCTTAGAGTATATAATAATTTATTCAATTATTTTGTTGTTGAATGCCGACGAATCTTGCTTTACAATAATAGAGAGTTTTTGCATACCGTACGTTAGTTACCGTAGGACGTCGGTTAGCTTTTTCTCCCCAGCGCGAATGCTCAGTTTCCTATGAGCATGCGCGCTAGGGAGAAAAAGCTAACGGACGTCCTACGGTAACTAACGTACGGTATGCAAAAACTCTCTATTGTATGTCACGAACAGCCCACTTTTGAGTCATAAGGGGAGGTCAAAGTCTTCTGTAGAGACTATATTAAGGGTAACATTTTTGTTATTCTTTTCTCGACACGGTATGGCAGAAAACTCCTAAAGCCTGGCTATACAGACTGCATTACTATTCCACTGATATAAGATGCTTATAGCAGGTGTTTAAATTACATCAAACCTTCTCGCTACTTGTTAACTGTAAAAGCAGAGATGACAACGAAAGCGGTAAGCGTATTTGAACTTGAAACCTCCTGAGTGAAATTTGTTCGCAGTTTATTATAGACCTTCTTGCTGGGTTAGTCAAGCATTAACTTAGTCAAGTCAAGTATTAATCTGTCACGCATTAATTACAGTTAAGTTAACTAGAAAATGACTGCGAATCATCATGTTGTAGCTAAACGGCGAAAGGAACAAAGTAATAATCTACTGACTGCATGTCTCCTATGTTTGAATTTATACATGAGGTACGGTTGCAATCAAACTCAAAAGAAAAAAATTCAATTCTAATTATCTTCATGTGCAAAATTCGCGCTTCTCTTCTTTTATACACCATCCTTTTAATCAGTTATTAAAAGTTAATCAGTTATTAAGTTTAATCAGTTATTTAATCATTTGTTAAATGGGCATGCAAATTCCATTTTCATGTTGGGTCGAAGGGTATCTACATGACATGTTTCCTTCTTAAATGTTTCTATTGTCTTGGAGTGTACAATAATATATTCGTCACTTAATATGATTTTGTCAAAAGTCGGTGGGTCTCGCGTTCCAGTAATGTTTGTCGCAATTCTCCTTTGTGCTACGAAAGGAAATCAATATATTCAGCAAGGACTATTTTAATAGTAAAATTTTTGGCGTCATTTTTATCCACACTGTATGTGAAAAAACTCCAAAAGTCTGGAAACCCATACTGCATGACTATTCCATCGATGCAAGACGCTTACAGCAGGTATTTAAATAAATATCAAACCTTATCGTTACTTGTTAACTCACAGACTGCAACGAACACAGTAAAAGGATTTTAAAGTGAAACTTCCTGCATGGAAATTGTTTCCGCTCAACCACGAGCCTCTTGCAGAGTAGGTCAAGCATTCATTAATATTAAATGGAAAAAAAAGTGCGAAAGTACTATTATAAACTTTAGTCCCTTCTTACAATCGTCAAAAAATTCTAAAACGAAAGATTATGAAGCAGATTAACTATTACTCAAGGTAGAGAATTGGTTTGAAATTTAGTATGCAAATTATATTACTTGCATATTTTATTACTTTTGTATATTTGGAGCAAAGAACTATGGCTGTAATATCCAGAATGTTAGTACTCCCCTAACTCCCTACATTTAAAAAACAAAGCAGGACAATCCGGCATGTCGATTTATGGCACTCAGGTATAGGACTTTATGTTTGAGTTTGATTGACGAGTTTAACTACCAGTCTATTGGGTCCACTGATATAATTCAAAAATATAAGAGAATTTTACATTTTTAAATAAACGTTAGTTTTATATAAAAAAAACATTGTTCAAATCATAAAACAGAAGAAAAGATATCGTTCACTTTTCAGGTGCTCCTTTAATCAGAAGCATCTTATCAAGATCAACTAAATTAATTAACGTTTCGTAAAATTCCCATCTCCAAAAAAGTATAAATAAACAAACACAAAAATATTTAATTAAATATCAAGAAGCAGCTCAATACATCTAAACCTTTGTTTCATTGAACGAGAATGATTCACACAAAAGCAAATTTTAGAGACGACGGGACAAGATTAATTTCACGCAAAGGATTCGAAGCTTTTTATTTATTCAGTACATTATTTTTCTCCCTGTTTACCGCTGATTCATTTCCTATGCACCCTATTTTAACACTGAAATAAATATTGCAGGAAAGAAATGTAAACAAAAAAGGGAGTGCAGGGTTCTTTCTTTTGAAAAATATCATCCTGCGATGTTTATCTTCTTGTACCGATCGCTTTTGTACGTCAAGCGTATTTTTTCCCTCAATTTATCTGACAAAACATTTATTTTAATTCTATGAAAGGAAAAAAGGAAAAAAAAAAGCATTGGAAGTTTCTCTTTGTAAGAGATGTGAACTGCTTTTCCCTTATCTCATTTTTTTTCTCCCTTTGACAGATTCAATCGCCGATAGAGTGCCAAAAGAAATCGAGAAAAATATTTTTCTCTCTTTCTTTTCTTTTCTTTTTTTTTCCTTAATCGGAGAATACTTCCATTTAGGCATTGAATCGAAAATGAGAGGGGGAGAAAATGCAGGTGAGGAATTGTGTGGATAAGTGTGTTTAGTATTTGAAAGGATTGTTCTCTTCCGAGGGGATTCGATACAGTTGGATTTTCACAGTTCGAATCGGCTCATGCATTAGCAGAATGGAAAGATTCAAAAGTATAAATTTGTGTTAATGTTAGAGTATGCTGATGGCAAAAGAGAGTTAAAATTCAGAAAAAGCGTCCGCTGTGTGAAATAAACTGTACCTGAGAGTTTATTTAAAATCTTGATTAACTTATTTTGAACTCAGCACTTTTCATTACTTTGGAATAAACTAAACCAAGTATTAACATAGTGAAAGGATATTGACAAACATTCATAATGGATAACATGTTGTTTAATTTCCAATTTTAAAATAAATGTCAAATTTAATACTCACTTTACTTGATTTTTGAAATTTTTAAATGTGTAGGTATTTAATAATATAATTAAAGGAAAACCAAAAAATATTCTTTCAAATTTAGATAACATGAATAAGAACTTTTTTTCCAATATTGAGCACATTGGTTATTAGCTCATTCGTCAAATTATTGCGAAACAGATAAAGATTATTCGACCAAAATTCTAGAACAAAATGATGTGAGGCAGAATAATGTAAACCGGTTAAAGTCATCAAAAAGTCTAGAACAAAATAATGCGAGGCAGAATAATGTAAAGTGGTTAAAATCATCAAAAATTCTAGAACGAACGCATGTGAAGCATATTAATGTAAGACATATTAAAATCAGTCGTCAAAAAGTCTAGAACGAAAGAATGTGAAGGAGATTAATCATTACTCATAGTATAGAATAGCACAGAATTGTTTTGAAATTTACTATGAAATTTTGTAATTTCTATATTTGATCACTTTTGCATTTTTGGAGCAAAAAAAACTGTAGGTATAATATCTGGAAAGTTAGTACACTCCTAAGTCCATAAATACATTTAAAAAACAGAGCAGGGCACTCCGCATATGGATTTAATGTACTCGTGTATAGGAGCTTTATGTTTGAGTTTGATTAATGAGTTAAATTACAATTACAGTGTGGTACACAGATAAATTTCAAAAATATGAAAAAAAACATTAGTTTTATAAAAAAAAAACGCGGTCAAAATCGTAAAACAAAATAAAATAAATAGTTTACTTTTAGTGTGCTCTTTTAATTATAAACATCCTCTCTGAAACAAATAAATTAATTAAAGTTTTGAAAAATTTCCATCTCTGGAAAAAGCAGAAATAAACAAACGCAAAAAATTGTCTAATTAAATATCAAGAAGCAGCCTAATACATCTAAACCTTTGTTTTATTGAATGAGAATGATTCATATAAAAGCAAATTTTAGAGACGACGGATAAGATTAAATTCACGCAAAGGATTGGGAGCTTTTTATTTATTCAAGCACAATATTTTTCCCCCTCTTTACAGCTGATTCATTTCCTATTTTAACATTGAAATAAATTTTGCAGGTAAGAAATGTAAACAAAAAGGGGAGTGCAGGATCCTTTCTTTTGAAAAATACCATCCTGCGATGTTTATCTTCTTGTACCGATCGCTTTTGTACGTCACGAGCATTTTTTCCGTCAATTTATCTGACGAAATGTTTATTTTAATTCTGTGAAAGGAAAAAGGGGGAAAAAAGCATTGGAAGTTTCTCTTTGTAAGAGATGTGAACTGCTTTTACCTTATCTCACTTTTTTTCTCCCTTTGACAGATTCAATCGCCGATAGAGTGCCAAAAGAAACCGAAGAAAATATTTTTCTTTCTTTCTTTATTTTCTTTCCTTTTTTTCTTTAATCTAAGAAGGCTTTCATTTTCGCCTTGAACTGAAACTGACAGAGGGAGTAAATGCAGGTGAGGAATTGTGTGGACGAGTGTGTTGAGCATTTGAAAGGACTGTTCTCTTCCGAGGGGATTCGATACAGTTAGATTTTCACAGTTCGACTCGGTTCATGCATTAACAAAATTTTAAAGATTTTAAAGCAGCAATTTGTTCGTTCCAGTATGCTGATGGCAGAAGGGGGTTAAAATTTAAAAAGCATCCACTATGTAATACGCTTGCTACCTGAGAATTTATTTAAAATCTTGATTATCTTTTTTTTAACTTAAAAATTCCCATTACATTAGAATGTATTAATTCTAACCATGTATTAATTTTCCATGATATTTTTTAAAATATCAATTATTTTAAAATATCATTTATTCAAATACTAATTATTTAAAATATCAATTATTACTATTATTATTTAAGTAGTTAATTAAATCTTTAATGAACTACATTGACAAAGGCTTCTACTTAAATATATATGTATGAAATATAGGTTTTTACTTTTTTAATTTACACAGGTCTTCTATCGGTACCAGGATGTTTGATTACTGAGACAAGCAAATTTTGAGGAGGTAGGTATATCTATACGGCATAGAATCCCATGGAAATATTAGAAGAGAATTAATCTTCCCATTACTGTAGAATAAACCAAACCAAGTATTAATTTTCATGATATGAACTCCGCCGGCAATAGTTTATACGTATATATATATATATATATATATATATATATAGTGTGTGTGTGTTATATATTTTTTTACTTTTTCATTTTTTATAGTTCAGTTAGTACCAGGAGGTGCTGATTACTAAGACTTGCAAATTTTGAGAAAGCAGGTTATAGCTAAATGACACAGAATCCTCTAGAAATATTGGATCAAAAATATTTCCTATGCTAGGTAAATGTCATTACACAGGCACAAAATTTTAATTTGCACACTGACGCAATGGTATTATAGGTTACCCACAGGAAGATGGAACTGGTGAGTATGTCTCTGACAGTATGCAGAACTTATACGAAGAATAACATGCGATAAGTCAAACTCCCAGATATGGCTAGGCGTGGTGCAGAGCAATCCAAGTTTGAGTACACGAAGTATAATGTATAATATCAAGATATACGATGATACACGAAACCACAACAAGATCAATTTGAAAACAGGAGGAAACATCAACTTGTTCATTAACTTCATAGAAAAAGACAATACTTCTTGTCGACTCGTCGCAAAACCCACTTCTTTTTAATACGCTTTTATTAGCTTCACCTGTATGTTTGTATGTATGTATGTAACTGACTTTTTCTACTGGAGATCTGTTTCTCCTCATATACACTCTTTAAGCTGCAAAGAAACATTTACAGGCATCTTTCAGAAAGAAAACAGTTGATTCTTTTTAATACGCTATTATATTAGTTTCACCTAAATGTTTGTTTGTTTGTTAAACTAAAAAGTAAAGAATAAATGAATAGTTTAAGAAAACTAAAAAACACGCTTTTAGAGTTAATCAAACTAAAAAGTAAAAAAATTAATTAATACTTTAAAAAAACTAAAAAAACACGCTTTTAGAGTTAATCAAACTAATGCTTTGTATGACATTTTAAAACTAACTCTGCATTTCGGAATGAAACTAATGAAAAATTATAACGATTGATATCGAGCACCCCACGCTTTTAGAACAGTGACATTTATTTTCTCGTCAGTCATTTTATTCTTATGTTAACAATTATTTTTTACTTTTTAATTTTATTAACTCTAAAAGCGTGTTTTTTAGTTTTTTTTTTTTAAACTATTAATTTTTTTCAAAAACCTCCCTTTTAGAAAATCTGTCAAGAAGAGAGGGGTCATTCTCCTTCACTTCTCATTGTAGTTGACACTTCTTCAGCCCATGGACAATCACCAATCCGGATACAGCAATCCATAAGTCCCTATCCCGTCTGTAATTGTACAAAATACTAATTGCATGTAATATAAATATCCACAACACTGCATATCTGCTATCAATTTTGAGTATTATTGTTGTCAATTGCTATTATGTACATGTTAAAAAATATCTATACATTCCTATGTCCTGAGAACTAAATGCTACAAATCTTCTCGTGGAAAAAAGGCTACAAAATACATCTGCTTGAGTATATAAATAATCAAAGCGAAATACAACTCTAATCATCTTTAAAATTTTTGAATATATTTAACGAATAAAACATATTTATCTCTACTAATTTTTTTAAGCAATAAAAAAAAAACAAGATAGCAATGAAATATAAATATGTTAATAGTAATTATTTTCTATTTTCGCAAATTAATGGTTACGGAATAAATCAATTTAGATAAATATGTCCATTTAAATATTTAAGAAACACATTCAGAATAACATTTTCAACAATATTAAGAATATCTTCAGAATTTAACATTGAAATTAGTTAAATTAATAACTTTTAATACCTATCTTAGTAAATATGAGTAATTTAACAATGCATTTTCGAAAAAGTTAATTACATAAGATTAAAAAAATTTTTAAATATTAATTTAAATTTCTACTCCGTTTGGGTTTTTTATAAGAAAAAAAGCACATTAAATTTTATTAAATTTTTAAAAATTTTATTTATATTTTTCTAGAAAGCTTCACACTAATGATGACATTTTTCATTTGTTTGAAAACATTTCATAATTATTCTTTCTGAATCACTTTCTTTAATCCAGTAATTAAATTAATGCCACTCCAAATGTGGCATACTTTTACATAGCATTAATACGAAAATTTCATAGAACATGATTATTCATTTTTAATAAAAATAATTTTTGCAAGTTTCCGAGAAAAGAGTTTTTTTCAAGGTATTATTTTTTCCATGACATAAATTCTTTTAAAAAGTGTTTTAATATGACAAAAATGTTCCCTAAATAGAACGAGAGAAATTTTTGATATAATTAGTTGACAGTTTTTCTAAAATTCCGCAATTTTACTTTTAGGTTCTGTAAATTTTTTAAATTACAAAAGTTTAATTCTTCTATATATTAAAAAAGTAATTTGTGAAAAAAAAAACCCCAAAGAAATTCTAAATTTAATTTAAAGTAGTTTATCGATCTCACTTAAACGTTTTACATTATTTCAGACAAACATTTAAGACCTTCACTTTTTTTGAAAATGTTCTCTACTCTGAGATTAATATTATCAAACCATAAATATTTTCATCACACTAAATGTTTTTAATATAAAGCACAAGTCCTGCATATTACAGAATAGAAAAATGGTGTAATCTTTAATATTGTGCTGTTTTTTTAATAATATGTGTGATCTAAAATGATACATTATTTTCGTATTTATTTTTCTTGTCGGAAAATAATATTAAAAAAAATGTTTCTATGTTTACACGGAGTTTGATTAAAACACTTCAAAAAGAAATTTAAATTAAACTAAGAAAATATCTTTACTTAAAAAAAATAAGAGTAGATTAAATTTTCATAGAATATAGTATCTGTAATCGTTTTAAAAGATTACAAATGTTTTGTTCCCCCAATACGACACAAAAATACGGGGCAGTGATTCATTAGTTGTTCCTGCACCATTATCACAAGTATGTCAAACTTAAGAAGGACTTTTTTGCTCTGAACCTGCAAATCAGGAATGACAATGTTTGAAAAACTAATTTAATATGTAATCTGTAATTTATAATTGCATTGGTGACGTTTATAAGTAGTTAAAATGTGAGTTTGTTTTTAGAAATCTGGAGTTCAAATTTTAAAAAATCTACAACGAACGGGTTCGACCGGGATTTGAACCCGGGACCTCTCGCACCCTAAGGCTATTCTCTAAGCCTATTTGATTTGCCTTGTTTGTAAAAAGGAATGGTTGTAGAGTTATCAGACATGTTTACCTTGCAATGTATTTTCAAACAATAATAGAGAGTTTCTGCATACCGTATTTTGGACGTCCGTTAGCTTTTTCTGCCTAGCGCGCATGCTCATAGGAAATATTATTACAGATACGCATGCGCAATTTCCTATGAGCATGCGCGATAGGGAGAAAAAGCTAACGGACGTCCAAAATACGGTATGCAAAAACTCTCTAATAACTTCTTTTAAACATATAGAAAGAGAAGTATTTGACATCAATGTACAAGAAATAAAAAAATTTTTCGTCCAAGCTACTCAGTAATGAAGTGCAGTTACCCAAAAGGTTCACCCAAAGGAATGTCATAATTTAATCACCAGCTTGTGTCTATTCGTGCTATTCACAAATGGAACATGAGGTCCACAATATGCAAGCTAAATGACAAAAATTTGCATGAAATACTTTAATGAGAAAGTGAACAAATAAGTAATACACTTTTATGATAATGATGCTAAATAGTTCTTTAAACAATTATCTTATGGTTATCTTAATCTCTGATACAAATTTAAATGCTTGTAAAAAAATGATGGAGAGATCTTAAAAAAGGTATAATTAACTAAAGATGGTGGTTTAGGGATCACTAAGGAATAATTACTTTTAATAAATTCATTTTTGTGTCAAATTCGTTATTTATTTCGAAGAACTATTTGCATGTTCATTGAACGAAAATGATTTGAAAGTTGTTAAGATTTCAACTAAGAAAACGGTTTAATTAACTTGTTGAATATCTTTATTCGTATAAAAAAGTTATCAGTTTGTTGTACATGGTTGTTTTGTGTTTAAGGAATTTGTTTTTCCCAACTGATTTGAGTAAATTAATTGATAACCTTTAATATTTTCTAAAGATTTCCTTTTTTCGGTTGGAAATTTTTCTCTCTTTTTATTACATTGTGCGCTTTCACTAAATACTGATATTGTTAGTGAAAGGATATAGTCAAACGATTCATAACGATTGACATTTTTTAAAATTATTTTGTGTAAACAAAGGTTAAATTTAAAAAGAGCTTTATTTAATTTTTGGAATTTTAAATATGTAGGTATTTTAATGGAAAGATATTTACAGGAACACAAAAAAATATTGTTTCAGACTTAAATTACACGCATAGAACAAGGTTTTTTTCAAATACTGACATATTGGTCCCAGATTCAAACTGAGATCATTCATCAAACTGTTGTGAAGCAGGTTATAAATACATTAATGTGAAGCAGATTACGATCATTCGTCAAATATTCTAGGACGTAAAAATATGAATCAGATTAACCATTACAAGGTATAGAATTGGTTTGAAATTTATTATGCAAATTTTATTACTTGCATATTTTATTACTGTAGTACATTTGAATCGAAAACCTCTACATGCAATATCTAGGAGGTTAGTACACTCCTATATCCCGGCTTTTCAAAATCAGAGAAGGACACTCCGGCATATGGATTTATGGCATTCGTGTATAGGTTGTAATTTGTTTGGTTTGTCGGTCATTTTTGTACACTTTAGGCTAATTAGACCGGGACCTACATTACACGTGAATTTCGAACCACTAACATACATCCATACCCCCTCCAGGATTCGAACCTGAAGCCTATGGTACCAAGGTTCACGTATAGGAAATTTATGTTTGATTTTGATTACCGAGTTTAACTACCATTTCACTGCTGCCATAGATAAATATTCAAAAACATAATTTGTTTAAATTTTTAAATAAACAGCAGTTTTTTTTTGTTTTTTTTTTTGTTTCTTTTAAATTGTAAAAATCGTAAAATAAAATTTAAAAAATCTTTTACTTTTAAGTTGTTCTTTTAATCCTAAACATCCTCACCTGGAACAACTGAATTATTAACGTTTTGAAAAATTGCCATCTCCGAAAAAATAAAAATAAACAAACACAAAAAAGTCTCTAATTAAATATCAAGAAGCAGCTTAATACATCTAAACCTTTGTGTTATTGAACGAGAATGATTCATATAAAAGCGAATTTTAGAGACGACGGGACAAGATTAATTTCACGCAAAGGATTCGAAGCTTTTTATTTATTCAGTGCATTATTTTTCCCCCCGTTTACCGCTGATTCATTTCCTATGCACCCTATTTAAACATTGAAATAAATATTGCAAGAAAGAAATGTAAACAAAAATGTTAGTGCAGGATCCTTTCTTTTGAAAAACACCATCCAGCGATGTTTATCTTCTTGTACCGATCGCTTTTGTACGTCACGCGTATTTTTTCCCCTCAATTTATATGACGAAATGTTTATTTTAATTCTATGAAAGAAAAAAAGGGGGAAAAAATGCATTGGAAGTTTCTCTTTGTAAGGGATGTGAACTGCTTTTCCCTTATCTCATTTTCCCCCTGCCTTTGACAGATTCAATCGCCGATAGAGTGCCAAAAGAAACCGAGGAAAATATTTTTTTTTCTTTCTTTCTCTTTTTTTTTTTTTTTTTTTTTTTGACAGAGGGAGAAAATGCAAGTGAGGAATTGTGTGGGCAAAGTGTTTAGCATTTGAAAGGATTATTCTCTTCCGAGCGGATTCGATACAGTTGGATACAGTTGGATTTGTGTAAATGGCGTTCGACTATGCTGATGGAAAAAGAGGGTTAAAATTCAAAAAAGCATCCGCTGTACAAAACGATTTCCACCTGACAATTTATTTAAAAAACCTTGTTTATATTTTTATTAAAACTTCCCATTAAATTAGAATAAATCAAACCGAGTGTTAATTTTCCATGATATAGTTAAGAACAAAATATTGCTGTATAAATTATCTCATTAAATATTTAATGAACTCCATGTACTAGGGTTTCTGCATATATATATATATATATATGTACACACACACACACACACATATATATATATATATATATATATATATATATACACACACATATATATATATATATATATATATATGTTCTACATATATATATGTTGTTACATATATTATTTTTATTGTTATTATCATTATTGTATAATTATTATTGTTTCGACATATATATATATATAAGTTATTACTTTTTTAAGTGCATAAATATATTATACGAATATTATGTAATATATTATATTATAATCTATACAAAGATACATGAAAATGCAAGTGGCTCACTTAAAGTGAAAATTATTAAGTGAAAATTGGCGAAACAGGAAACTTTTCAATCACTTCAGAGAAAAACGCCACTTTTTGTCGACTCGTCACTTCGTTTTCGTCACTCTCCTCTCTTTAAGAAAATCCATCAAGAGGGTGAGAGCTCAGTTTTCCTCACTTCTCATTGGAGTTGATACTTCTTCAGCCTATGGCCTATCACCAATTCCGATACAGTAACTCATCTCGTAGTCCATATTCTGTCTGTAATTGTACGAAACACTAATTGCATGTATTATAAATATCCTCAACACTGCATTCCTTCTGTCAATTTTGATTGATAGGTTGTTACAATTGAAAATAATTAAATAACCAAGACAGAAAATAAATATTAGTATATGAATAGTAATTATTTGGTATAATTCTCATTTTAATAATTACATAATTAATCAATTCAATTTAACATGTATATTTAAATATTTAATTAACACGTTCAGATTAATAGTAATATTTTTAACAATATTAATAACATTTTCAGAATTTAATATTGAAATCGGTTGAAAATATAATGTTTAATACGAAATATGAGTAATTTAACAATTCATTTTGGAAAAAGTTAATAATGACATAAGATTAAACATTTTCTTAAATATTAATTTAATTAAATTTTTATTCTGTCATATTTTTTTTATAAAAAATACACATTAAATTTTATAAAATTCATAATGATTTTACTTATATTTTCCCTAAATGCTTCACACTGATGATGACATTTTTCATTTGTTTGAAAACGCTCCATATTTTTTCTTTTTGAATCAGTTTTCTTCAAGCCAGTAATTAAATGAATGCCGCTCCAAATGAGGCATACTTTTAAGTAGCATTAAAAATGAAATTTTATAGAATATGGTTATTCATTTTTAATGAAAATAATTTTTTTCAATGTATTACTTTTTTCCATGACATAAATTCTTTTAAAATATTAAAAAAAATATTTAAATATATAAAATATTTAAATAATTAAACTTATTTAAAAAAAACAATAACAATGAAATATTAATATGAATAGTAATTATTTGGTACAACTCGCATTTAAATAATTACATAATTAATCATTTCAATTAAATATGTCCATTTAAATATTTAATAAACACATTCGGGTTGCCATTTTTAATACTATTAATATTATTTTCAGAATTTAACATTGAAGTTGATTAAATAAATAACTTTTTATATGTATCTTAGTAAATATGAGTAATTTAATAATTCCTTTTGGACAAATTAATAACTACATAAGATTAAGCATTTTTTTAAATATCCTTTAATTTAATTAAATTTTTACTCTTTAATTTCTTTTTTATACAGAAATACACTTTAAATTTTATGAAACTCATAAAATTTTTACTTAGATTTTTTCCTAATGCTTCATACTAATGATGGCATTTTTCATTTGTTTGAAAACGTTCCATAATTTTTCTTTCTGAATCAGTTTTCTTTAAGCCAGTAATTAAATTAACGCCACTCCAAATGTGACATACTTTTATGTAGCATTCATATGGAAATTTCATAGAACATGATTACTCATTTTTAAATAAAAATATTTTTTTCAATTTTTCGAGAAAAGAGGGTTTTTTTCAAGTATTATTATTTGCTTGGCATAAATCTTATTAAAAAATCTTTCAACATGCCAAGAATTTTCCCTAGGTAGCAACGAGAAAAATTTTTGATATAATTAGTTGACAGTTTTTCTGAGATTCCGTAATTTTACTTTTAGGTTCTGCAAATTTTATAAAATTGTAAAGGTTAATTCTTATATATATTAAAAAAGAAATTTGTGATAAAAATCCCAAAGATATTCTAAATTTAATTTAAAGTAGTTTATCGATCTCACTTAAACGTTTTATATTGTTTCAGACAAAAATTTAAGACCTTCACTTTTATTGAAAATGTTTTCTACTCTGAGGTTAATATTATTATAACATAAATATTTTCATCAAACTAAATGCTTTTAATATGAAACACAAGTCATGCATATTAAAGTATAGGAAAAGGATGTAATCTTTAATATTGTACAGTTTTTTTTTAAATATTATGTGTGATTTAAAATTATATCTGATTTTCCTATTTATTTTTCTTGACGGAAAATAATATTAAAAAAAATTATGTTTCTATGTTTACACAGAGTTTGAATAAAACACTTCAAAAAGAAGTTAAACTAAAAAAATAGCTTTACTTAAACAAAGAAGAGTAAATTAAATTTTCGCAGAATATAGTATCTGTACTCTGTCTATAAGATATATGTTTTATCCCACCAATACGACACAAAAATACGGGACAGTGATTCATTAAAGTTTTTCCTGTACCACTATCACAAATATGTCAAAGTTAAGACAAATTATTTTGCTCTGAGCACAATTCAGAAATGACAATGTCTGAAAAACTAATTTAATATGTAATTTATAATTTTGTAATTATATTGGTGATGTTGAAAAGTAATTAAAACGTGAGTTTGTTTTTAGAAATCTAGAATTCAAATTTAAATAAACTACAACGAATGGGTTCGGCCGGGATTTGAACCCGAGACCTCTCGCACCCTAAGCTAGAATCATACCCCTTGACCACCAAACCACGGTTGAAATTAATCTTTTATGTCTATTTGATTTGCTTGTTTGTGAAAAGGAATGGTGGTAGAGCTAACAGACATGTTTACCTTTGCAATGTGTTTCCAAATAATCTTATTTTTTAAAAAACATTTAGAAAAGGAAGTATTTGATATCAATGTACAAGAAATAAAGAATTTTTTCGTCCATGTGACACAGAAATGAAGGGCAGTTACCCAAAAAAGGTTCACCCAAAAGAATGTCATGATTTAAAAACCAGCTTGTGTCTATTCGTACTATTCACGAATGGAACATGAGGTCCACAATGTACAAGCTAAATGAAAAAGAAATTGTATGAAATACTTTGATGAGAAAGTGAACAAATAATTATCTTATAATTATATTCATCTCTGATACTCATTTAAATGCTTGCAAAAAAAGATGATGAAGAGATCTTGAAAAAAGTATAATTAATTAAAGATGGTGGTTTAGGGATCACTAAGGACTAATTACTTTTAATAAATTCATTTTCTCTCAAATTAGTTATTTATTTCGATGAACTATCTGCACGTTCATTTAACGAAAAGGATTTGAAATGTTTCAAGATTTCAGCAAAGAAAACGGTTTAATTAACTTACTTGTTGGATATCTTTATTTGTGTAAAGAAAAAGGTTTAACTTAATATACATGGTTGTTATATGTTTTATGATTTTGATTTTCTCTACAGACTCGAATAGGTTATTTGATAGGCTTTAATTTTTCTTAATTTTACCGATTTCTTTTCTTGTGATAGAAATTTTTCTTTTCTTGCATTGTGCGCTTCTTTCTATTGCATTGTGCGCTTTCACTAAATGCTGATATTGTTAGGGCTAAATGTAGTGAAAGGATATCTACAAACATTCACAATGGATGGCATGTTGTTTACTTTTATGAAAAAAAATTTCAAATTAATAAGCACTTTAACTGATTTGTGAAATTTTTAAATGTGTAAGTATTTTAACAGAAATATAATTCAAGGAATTCCAAAAAAAAAAAATTTCAGATTTACATAACACAAATAGAAAAATATTTTCATTCAAATACTGGGCATATTCATCTCAGCTCATTCGTGAAACTAATGTCAAGCTGATTAAAAGCAGATTAAGATCATTCGACAAAATTTCTAGAACTAAAAGAAGTAAAGGCAGATTAATGTGAAGTAGATTAAATTCTTTGAAAACCAATACTAGCACGAAAGACTATAAAGCAGTTTAAAGGCAGATTAATGTGAAGCAGATTAAGATCATTCGTCAAACCATGAAGCAGACGTATCATTCGTCAAATGTGAAGCAGATTAATTATTTCTCAAGGTATGAAATGGTTTGAAATTTACTATGCATATTATATTACTTGCATATTTTATTACTTTTGTATATTTGGAACGAATAAATCCAGTTGCAATATCTGGAAGATTAGTACACCCTTACGTTCCTACTTTTAAAAAAACAGAGCAGGACAATCCGGCATATGGATTTACGTCACTCGTGTTTAGAAGCTTTATGTTTCATTTCCATAGACGAGTTAACTACCATTCCAATGCGGTCCACAGATAAATTTCAAAACTATAATTTTTTTAACATTTTAAATAAACGTCAGTTTTATTGAAAAAAAAGTTAAATTCTTAAAATAGAATAAAAGAAATTGTTTACTTTTAATGTGATGCTTTAATCTTAAGCGTTTTCTTCTGGAGCAACTAAATTAATTAACGTTTTGAAAAATTTCCATCTCCCGAAAAAAACAGAAATAAACAAACACAAAAAAGAATCTTCTAATTAAATATCAGGAAGCAGTTCAATACATCTAAACCTTAGTTTTATTGAAAGAGAATGATTCATGTAAAAGCAAATTTTAAAGACGGCAGGACAAGATTAATTTCACGTAAAGGATTCGGTGCTTTTTATTTATTCAGGACATTATTTTTCCCCCTGTTTACCGCTGATTCATTTCCTATGCACCCTATTTTAACACTGAAATAAATATTGCAGGAAAGAAATGTAAACAAAAAGGGGGAGTGCAGTATTCTTTCTTTTGAAAAATACCATCCTGCGATGTTTATCTTCTTGTACCGATCGCTTTTGTACGTCAATAGTATTTTTTTCCGTCCATTTATCTGACGAAATGTTTATTTTAATTCTATGAAAGGAAAAAGGAAAAAAAAAAGCATTGGAAGTTTCTTTTTCTAAGAGGTGTGAACTGCTTTTTCCTTATCTCATTTTTTTCTCCCTTTGACAGATTCAATCGCCGAAAGAGTACAAAAAGAAACCGAGGAAAGTATTTTTCTTTCTTTTTTTTTTTTTTTTTCTTAATCGAAGAAGGCTTCCATTTTCGTATTGAATGGAAACTGACAGAGGGAGAAAGTGCAGGTGAGGAATTGTGTCGACCAGTGTGTTTAGCATTTTAAAGGATTGTTCTCTTCCGAGGGGATTCGATACAGTTGGATTTTCGCAGTTCGAATCAGCTCATGCATTAGCAGAATGAAAAGATTTCAAAGCAGCAATTTGTGGGAATGGCGTTCGAGTATCCTGATGGCAAAAGAGAGTTAAAATTAAAAAAAAACGCCCACTGTGCAAACTGATTTCTACCGGAGAATTTATTTAAAATCTTGCTATATCTAAAATGCTAAATGGCTATGAGCAGAAGAAGATTAATTTACAAAAAAGCATACACTCTGCAGAAAGATTTATACCTGAGAGTTTATTCAAAATTTTGATTAGCTTTCTAAACTTAAAATTTCCCAATAGGTTAGATTAAACCAAATCAAGTATTATTTATACATGAAATTGTAAATAATAAATTATTACTGTACAGTTATATGTTATATATGTTTTTACCTTTTTTTAATTTATACATGTTTTCAGTCTGTACCAGAAGGTGCTATTACTGAGACCAGCAAATTGTGAGAAGTTTGATTATATGTATATTATACAGAATCCCATAGAAATATTAGAAAAAAAAATTGAACTTCCCGTCACGTTAGAATAAACCAAACTAAGTATTATTTATGATATCGTTAGAAAACAAATTATAGCTTCACAATGTATTGATTAAATATTTAATGAACTCCATTGGCAAAGGGTTTCTATATATATATATACATATATATATATATATACTCAACAGCCAAAACATTATGACCACTCCTACATTTTGCAATGAACTCGCCTGGAGGACGTGGAAGGCACATGATAAGGTGGAAGTGGTATTTAACTACTGCTGGAGAGTCTGAAGAATTATTCTTTCACTTACTTCTGTGTGTGATGGGAAAGGCTGCGGATCTAAGCGACTTTGATAGAGGGCAGATTGTAATGACTCGAAGGCTCGGAACAAGTATTTCCGAACTGCACGACTCGTGGGTTGTTCGCGATCTACAGTTGTTCGTACCTATGCAAAGTGGATGAATGACGGGGAAACCAGCAGTAGACGACATGGTGTTGGACGTCCACACGCTATCAAAGAAGAGGAGACTGTCTTGCATGGTGAGGCAAATCCGGAGCCAGACATTGGCTCAGCTGACAGCCCAATACAATGCAGGGCCAAGTAGAATAGTATCGGAGCACACTGTTCAGCGGACACTGTTGGATATGGGGCTACGCAGCAAACGTCCCACTCGTGTGCCTTTGCTGACAAAGCGTCATCGCCAACTGCACCTGCGCTGGGCCCGGGAACATCGTGACTGGCCGTGTCAGGATACGCGGTCTTCCAGGCGAACATTTGCTCCCTCAATGTACAGTAGGTCACACACAGGCCGGTGGTGGCGGTATTATGATTTGGGGGATTTTCTCTTGGGCGTCTCTGGGACTCGTGGTTGTGGTAGAGCAAACCACGAATGCTACAGGGTATCTGGACATCATTGCGGACCAGTTGCACCCTTAAATGGCCTCTGTTTTTCCAGCAGGAAATGGAATGCTCCAACAGGACAACGCCCCTTGTCACAAGGCTAAAATTGTGTTGGAGTGGTTCCAGGAACAGGATGCTGAATTCCAGTTAATGTCCTGGTCGCCTAACTCACCGTATCTCAATCCGATAGAACACATCTGGGATGTCCTGGAACGGCAGCTCAGAGAGTTCAAAGTTCAATTCGCAATATCTCGGATTTGCGTGACCGTTGCTTAAACATCTGGTACAATCTGTCTCCGGCCATCTACCAATGACTTGTGGCATCCATGTCAAGGCGGGTTGAAGTTGTGTTGCGCGCCAAAGGTGGGCCAACTCGTTATTGACAGGTGGTCATAATGTTTTGGCTCTTGAGTGTATGTCTTATACGATTTTATTTTTTTTAATTTTTATAGATTTTCAGTAGTACATGGAAATACTGATTATTGAAATCAGCAAATTTTAAGAAGCCAGGATATATTTAAATAACATACAAGCTCATAGAAATGATAGAACTTTCCGCATAGAAATTAATCCCATAGAAATATTATATCAAAAATGCTTTCTATATGAGGTAAATGGCATTACAGAGACATTTCTCGCAAGAAGTTTAATTTTGCCCACTCACTCAATGATACTATAACGATTAATCATATGAAGGTGGAACTAGTGTGTAAGGGAATAATATGCAATAAGGCATACTTCTGTGTATGGCTAGGCATGGTATAGAACAATTCAAGTTTCAGTACACGAAGTATAAGTCAAGTTCCAGTACACGAGGTATGTAGCATAGGAAAAAAAATCGGAGATACTTTAATAACTTTTGTAATTATCATTATACCTTCACATCAATGTCATCATTTTTGATGGCTCGAAGAGTAGTATGTTAACTTATAGTGCAATTCAATTAACTAACACAATTATATAATGTAGCTGATTAATCGCTTAGCCGAAATTTTTCGATTACAGAAATCAAGATTTTTAGCGCAGCCGATTCAGCGTATGAAAAATAGTATACTCACTAATGTTTATGACAAAATTCCCATAACTTTTGCAATTACAGAAAAACGGCTCATATCAATGTTATAGTCCTTTCACTTAATAATTGAATAATAAGTTATCGTTTTCTTGTTATAATTTTTAAGATAAAAAGAAAAAACAATACGTTTGTAAACAATAAAATAAACATAATACGTTTGTAAACAATAAAATAATTCAAGTTGCTTTTTAAAATAATAATAATTATACAGCTTTATTATTTTATCGAAATTGTATTATTTAGATTCAAATCTATATGCAATATATTACATATTATATTATTTAATATACATAATATATAATATACATCTGCTTGATTAAATACTATGATCAAAATAGAATACAAATCTAATTATCTTTAAAAATTTTGAACATATTTATTAAATAAAATATATTCATATCTACTGATTTCTTTTAAACAATAATAAAAATAAATTAAAAAATTTAGATATCAAATAAATATTATTATATGAATAGTAATAATTTGGCGTAATTCGCATTTTAATAATTATATAATTAATCAATTCAATGTTATACGTCTATTTAAATTAACGCATTCAGAATCCTAATAACATTTTCAGAATTTAATATTGAAATTAGTTAAATAAATAACTTTTAATATTAATCTTATTAAATATGAGTAATTTAACAATGCATTTTGGCAAAGTTAATAGCTCATAAGATTAAACATTTTTTTGAAATATTAATTTAATTAAATTTTTACTCTGTTTGTTTTTTTATAAAAATAATACACATTAAATTTCATAAAATTTATAAATTTTTTACTTATATTTTCCCCAAACGCTTCAACCTAATAATGACATTTTTTGTTTCAAAACATTTCATAATTTTTCTTTCTGAATCAGTTTACTTCAAGCCAGTAATTAAATTATTACTGCTCCAAATATGACATACTTTTAAGTAGCATTAATACGGAAATTTCATAGAACATGATTATTGATTTTTAATAGAAATAATTATTTTCAAGTTTCCGAAAAAAGAGTTTTTTTTAAAAGTCTTAATTTTTTTCCATGACATAAATTCTTTTTAAAAAATCTTGTGATGTGCCAAAAATACTCCCTAAACAGAAACGAGAGAAATTTTTCATATAATTAGTTGACATTTTTTTCTATTCTTTCTATATTTTAATTTCACCTTTATGTTCTGCAAATTTTTAAAACTGTAAAGGGGTAATTTCTTATATATATTAAAAAAGAAATTTGTGAAAAACAACCAAAGATATTCTAAATCTAATTTAAAGTCGATCTCACTTAAACATTTTATATTACATCAAACAAAAATTTAAGACTTCCATTAATAATTACATATTTTCCAATCTGAGATTAATATTATTACATCATAAATGTTGCATCACACTAAATGCTTTTAATATGAAACAAAGTCATGCATTTCAAATAATAGATGTTTACTGTGTTCTTTAATGTTGTGATTTTTTTAATATTATGTGTGATTTAAATGCTTTCAATATGATGCAAAATCGTATTGAAATTACTAAATAGTAAAATCCTGTTAAAGGATAGAAAAATGCTGCATTCATTAATATTGATTTTTTTTAATATTATGTATGATTTAAAATTACATATAATTTTACTATTTAGTTTTTTTCTGTAGGAGAAAAAAAGGAAGAAAATATGTTTTTATGTTTAAAACCATAAATGTTGCACCATAATTACACCATAAATATTGCACTACACTAAGTGATTTCAATATGAAGCAGAAATCATGTATTTTAAATAATAGAAAAATACTGTGTTCTTTAATATTGCACATTGTAATATAATCTGCGATTTAAACTCTTTCAGTATGAAGCAAAGTCATTTGTATTCTTTAACAAAAAATAAAAAGATTAAATTTAGCTTAAAATAAGTTCAACGATGAAGTTGTCCTTAAAATAACTTTTAAAGCATTTATATAATAACATCAAAACAAAAATGTATTAATTATCAGCTTATTTTCTCATACACTGAAGTGACAAAAGTCATGGGATACCTCTTAATATCGTGTCGGCCCTCCTTTCGCCCGGCGAAGTGCAGCAACTCGACGTGGCATGGACTCAACAAGTCGTTGGAAGTCTTCTGCAGGAATATTGAGCCATGATGTCTCGATAGACGTCCATAATTGTGAAAGCGTTGATGGTGCAGGATTTTGGGCACGAACAGACCTCTCGATGATGTCCCATAAATTCTCGATGGGATTCATGTCGGGCGATCTAGGTGGCCAGATCATTCGTTGGAATTGTCCAGAATGTTCTTAAAACCAATCGCGAACAGTTGTGGCCCGGTGACATGGCGCATTGTCATCCATAAAAATCCCATCGTTGTTTGGGTACATGAAGTCCATGAATGGCTGCAAGTGATCTCCATGTAGCTGAACATAAGCATTTCCAGTCAATGTTCGGTCCAGTCGCACCAGAGCACCAAGTCCATGCCATGAAAAAACAGCCCACACCATTACGGAGCCACCACCAGCTTGAACAGTGCCTCGCTGACAGTTTGGGTCCATGGCTTCGTGGGGTCTGCGCCACACTCGAACCCTACCATCAGCTCTTACCAACTGAAATCGTGACTCATCGGACCAGGCCACGGTTTTCCATTCATCTAGGGACCAACCGATATGTTCACGTGCCCACGAGAGTCACTGCAAGCAATTCGTTCTGTCAGTAAAGGCACTCGAGTCGGTCTTCTGCTGGAATAGCCCAAGAAAGTCAAATTTCTCCGCACAGTTCTAACAGACAAGTCCCTTGTACGTCCCACATTGATTTCTGCGGTTATTTGACGCAGTGTTGCTTGTCTGTTAGAATTTACGACTCTTTGCAGACGTCGCCGGTCTCGGTCGTTAAGTGCAGGCGGTCGACCACTGCGCTGTCCATGGTGGGATGTTATGCCTGAAATTTCATACTCTCGGCACACTCTTGACACAGTGGATCTGGGAATGTTGAATTCCCTAACGATTTCCGAAATGGCATGACCCATGCGTCTAGCTCCTACTAACATTCCGCGTTCAAAGTCTGTTAATTCCCGTCGTGCAATCATCATCACGTCAAAATCTCTTCACATGAATAACTTGAACAGAAATGAAAGCTCTGCGAAAGCACTGCGCATTTATACCTGTTCTACGCGATGCTACTGCCATCTGAAAATTTGCATATTGCTATCCCATGACTTCTGTCACTTCAGTGTATGTGTGACAGTAACACTTTGAGAATAACTTCACTTTTCAAAGCTACTCATTAACTTCCGATTGTACTTTAATTGATTTAATTTGACATTAAGATGAAAGGCGAATGCGTCCAATTTTATTCAAGTAAACACTCAATTAAAATCACTTTAACCTTTAAATTTCACAATTAATTATCCATCAAACAAATTCTCACTCCTTGGAGGTAATGAGAACAAACAAATGTTCAGAGACTATTGGTTCCCATCTGGGGAAACAAATACTTACTACCACGACTGGAATTTGCTTTTGCTGGATATCTGAGCTTATTTTGCGATCAATATAACATTTTAATTAGAATCTAATTTTCAATCCTTGTTCTTCAATGTTGACTTTAACTAGTTCTGAATAAGTTAAGGTAACTGATACTAATTGCTAACTTGAAACATAGTTTATATATTTTTTTAAACAAATTTAAAAGAAATTTCCACTACCATCAGAGGCTTGAGATAGGAATTTATATGTTTTTAAAATAACTTAAGTATATTAAAAGGTTATGGAGATATGTGTTGTAAAATTCAAATAAAAATAATGTTTTAAAAACATCTTACTATTTAAATTTAATGTCTCTGCATATATCACTCGTTTATTAAGCATTAATATTGTAAGCTATCCATATTTCACATTTTAACTTGTACAGAGCTATTAAAACAAATCTAAGTTTAGAGTTAATTCAGATAACCAAGTATTATTAGGAAAATTATGACTTAATGTACTTACTTTTTAATTAAATATAAAATTTTACTAATTTTAGGAATGTTACATGAATTTTATTTTAGAATATATATAACCTCAGCCATTTTCATGCAATCTATTCACGAAAATTATTACATTTTCATATCCTTTTACAGTTTTTCTCCCTGTAAATATTACTTATATTTTTATTAGTTTTTTTTTACTTGTACATTATTATGGTTTAAAGTAATTTTTCAACATATTTAAAATATTATATTAAAAGATAATCAATTTATTTTTAATTCCGGAATATTGGCAAATGCCAACTTTTTACTAAAACAATTTTTTTAAATTAGTAAAAAATATATTTAATGAATATATTTAAAATATTATATTAAATTATTATTTTCAATGGCAAGTTTACAGGACAACATATATCATAAAAAAGAAAAAATACAAGGAACAAGATAGAAACAAATGACATCAGTTAATCGATCCACTTAAGTCTGGCAATCCAATAACGCTTCCATAACGAAACAGGAGGCAGTGCAGAACAGGAAGCAAGTTGAGTGGATATCCATTTCTTCCTGGTTATCACACAGGAGACAGACGGGGATCAGGAGTCAGTTTAATACTGTTAAGGTGCTGGCAGAGACCAACGAGACCAAAAAAAGCTGTAACAATGCCACAGATTTTTCTCTAGGGCTTTCAAAACGATCCACCAGCGTTCCACTTCAGAACTCTAAGAAACTACATTGAGAGCCGGACTGAAGGCAGTGTCTGTAGATTATTTTGTCGTATTTAACATTGCCCGAAGTGCATCATGAAGAGGTAGATCTATGTTGCACTTCATATTTTTTTAAATTAGTAAAAATATATTTAATAAATATATTTAAAATATTATATTAAATTATTATTTTCAATGGCAAGTTTACAGGACAACATATATCATAAAAAAGAAAAAATACAAGGAACAAGATAGAAACAAATGGCATCAGTTAATCCATCCACTTAAGTCTGGCAATCCAATAACGCTTCCATAAAGAAACAGGAGGCAGTGCAGAATAAGGAGCAAGGTGAGACATATCCATTTCTTCCTGGTTATCACACAGGAGACAGACGGGGGTCAGGAGTCAGTTTAATACTGTTAAGGTGCTGGGAAGACCATCGAGACCAAAAAAAGCTGTAACAATGGCACAGATTTTTCTCTAGGGCTTTCAAAACGATCCACCAGCGTTCCACTTCAGAACTCTAAGAAACTACATTGGGAGCCGGACTGAAGGCAGTGTCTGTAGATTATTTTGTCGTATTTAACATTGCCCGAAGTGCATCATGAAGAGGTAGATCTATGTTGCACTTCATATTAAATTATATTAAATGACAACCAACTTTTTTTTAATTACGGAATATTGGCAATTGCCAACTTTTAATAAAACTTTTTATTTTGACCTAGTACCTGTTTTAGTGTCTACAAGTAGTTATTTGTCTGATGAAAGCTTGCTTATATGAAGTGAAATTGGAAATTTTCACATAGTATTTTGACCTGGTAGCTAATATTTAAGAAATTAAAAAAGTGAATTGTTTTACTAATTTTAGCTTATAAATCTTGAAACAGCAATATTTTTTCAAGTATATTTTTATCTAGAAGAACATTCTACATATATTTCCTAAATTATATTATTTACAAATTTGTTTTATCCTTTCGACGTTGAAGGACTTAAAAGATAATTTTTTTTTTAAAAAATACTAAAAATAAAATAATACAAAACAAATACATAGTAAAAATAATACAAAATATGTAAAAAAATAAGCAATATAAGTTGAAAAATTTAAAATATATTCCATAGTTTTCTTAAAAAGTCATATTATTCTAATGTGTGGATAAAACGCTTTTCAATACAAATTTTATTATAAATGAAACAGAATTTGTTTATTATAGATGAAACAGAATAACTTTAAAATTTCCAGTAACGTTTTCGCTAAAAAATTTTCTAAATTGCATAGAGAAGATTTTTAATTTTGTAATGAATTAAATAATCAAACTGAGTAGGAAATCCTTTATTCCTTATTGATTTCATGAAAAATTCAAAGTAAAAAAGCTATGTTTAAAAAGCATTTGATTTATGAAGCATTATTATAAATAAAAGATCTTAATTTTAAGCTAAAAATTCGGTTATTTTTTTTATTTTATTTTATCAGATTTATTTCATTTATATCTATTTATCTTATTTATCTGATGAAAACTTGCTTGTATAAAGTGAAATTGAACAAGAAAATTTTCGCCTAGTAATTTAACTTGGTGGCTAATATTTAACTACTAGGAAATTTAAAAAGAAAATTAGAAATCTTAAAACATCACTCAAATATATTTTTAACTACAAGAACATTCTACATATATTATTTAAATTCTATTATATACAAATGTGTTTTTATCCTTTCGATATTGATTAAGATTAAAGACTACTTCAAAAGATTAAATAAGATTCAGGACTACTTCAGACATTTTTTTATTAATCACAAATGAAATTGAAAACCTTGCACTGTCTTCGTGAAAATAAAATTACTGAGATATAAAAGAGAAATGCAATATATTTACATGGTTTGATTAGATATGACTAATATTGGATGCAAACACAGAAGTTCTTTTCATTATTATATTATATTGTATAAAACGTGTGGTTCGGTGGTCTAGGGGTACGATTCTCGCTTCGGGTTCGAGAGGTCCCGGGTTCAGATCCCGGCCGAACCCAAGTTGTTGTTTTTTATAAATTATTTTCACAAGCCCAATAAAATTTTATTAAAATGCCATGTCTCAATATAGACAAATATTTGGACTAGAGAGTTAATCTTCTTCAATATGGTATATAATGCCACAACTTATTAAATAAATAAACAAGTCATATAAAAAAAAAAATTTAAGTTCATTCCTACTTTTTTTCAATATATTTTAGAAAGTCCTTTATAAATAGTTTTCATTCATTTTTTAAAGTTTATCTGGCGCCATCTATTGGTAGATGGCGCCAGATTGCAACTTAAATCTAAAAAAAAATTAATTAATTAAATTTAATTACTGAATTAATATTCGAAAAAACTGTATTAACATCCAGCGTCATCCACTGCAAGTTAAGAAAAATGTATTTGAACTTGAGGGGATGAATAAAAAGTATTTTAATAGCGATTGAAAATTTGAACAAGATATATATAGGGAGAGTGTGAGCTAATAGTAGGAATTTAAAAACGGATACACACAACTCAAAATATAATTATGCAAAATTTATTATAACAATAGAAGAATGCAGAATTTTTTGGTCTGTTTTATCATCAATACAGCCAGAAAATTCTAATAGTGACCCTCATAGACAATCAAGAGAAAGAAAAGTAAACAAACCGAAGTTTTTTTGGAAAGTACATATTGCTTTAAGTCTGTTTGGTTAAAAATTTGTAAAACAATGATAATCTCGGAGATCTTCCGTTCATCAAGAATATCGAGTGGATTTTAAGCACCATTTTTTTTTTAAACCACCGTTTTGAAGCTTGTAGATGCTTTAGTAACATTTTTCAATGTATGGTCTGGAGCTGCGTATGGACACGCATTTGGCTTCAAGTCTAAGAAAGCATGGTTTCAAAATAAGCATTGTTAATATTTTTAAAATCTTTTTTATGATAATATTCATACGAAAAATAATATAATTAAAAAATTATTATTCAAAAAAATATTTGAAATAATGAATCATTTTGCAAATTAAAGATTCCTTTAAGTATAGAAAGAGATTTTTGGGAGAGATAATATGTATTCATATTTTCATGTGTTATCTTTTATACAGATAGTACCTATCGATTATAGGATTACAAGCAATCTTTCACCAATATGATATGAAAATGCATTACAGTTATTTATTATTCTTTTGGTAAGATTTTCTCTCCCTGTTCACCTCTATAAGAGTTGCACATATGATTATATGGATCATTTGCTGGTAGCAAAATTCGTGTTGTCTCTTATCCCAATTGGCAGACTGCAACATCTAGACCAGCAAGTCTAGACATCTAGAACCCTTGAAGACTCAGGGAAAGAGGGAAAGGAGAGCAGCTTCTGTTGTAACAGAGCTCCTGTAGGGAGAAGTCTGACTTAGCTCCATGTAGCTGAAGAAGGAAGGCAGGGCTTTCCGTGAGGACTTTTAGGGGAACTACCTCACATTTGCGTATCGTATGGTTGAAATCCGGAAAACTCCCCAAAAATAGTCTGAATAACGAAGCAATTAATGGAAAAATAATTTTTTTTTAGCTCATCTGTCAATACGATCAACAAAAAATCATTAATGTACTTAAAATATTTTATAATAATAACCAGTATAAAATGTAAGACGTGCTGTAATTGTTCAGTTAAAAAGGAAAAATAGCAAAGTAGTAAAAAAAAAAGTTAAAAAACTATTAATTATTTAATACTAAAGTAATTATAAGGTAAGATTCATTCATTTTTAACAGCATAAGTAATATTTACAATTAAGATGAGAGTTATTTTCAAGAGAAATGCAACTCAAATTTATGAAATAACATTAGAAACACGTTTGGACATGATTTGGACCCTGGACAAGCAACATTCTGAATAAATTTTTATTTACCATTATTCTATATCTTAAGAAATATTCTACATCTTGATATTCTATTTCTTAAGCAGTAGTCTATACCGATATTTTATATATTACGCATTATTCTGTGTTTTGATATTTTATATCTTAAGCATTATTCTATATCTTTATATTTGATATCTTAAGCAGCATTCTATATCTTGATATTTGATATCTTAAGCAGTATTTTATATCTTGATATTTTATATCTTAAGCAGCATTCTATATCTTGATATTTTATGTATTAAGTATTATACATGTTACTATACATGTTTAATTATTAAGCAATAACAAAAGCATTATTTATGTATTAATCATTATACATATTCTATATCTTAAGCAGCATTCTATATCTTGATATTTTATATCTTAAATATTATTCTATATCTTAAGCATTATTCTCTATCTTTATTTTATTTGCAATAGAGAGCTACATAATTGAGTTTACTATGTAAGAAAAGTGCAAAGAAACAATTAAATCATAAATAATTTTGTATTTTTAATAGTTAAAAGTTTTAATAAACAAAGAAAAAAATGTGTTAATATAATGAGCATAAATTTTTTCAACAACATATTGTAAAAAGATGTGACTAATTAAAAAAATAGAGATTCAGATTCTAAAAAAATTCAGTACTTTTTTTTATTTCTCTTCTGGAAGATATCTTAATGTAATAGAAGAGAATCAATAAAATTCGCATTCTATTTGCTATGCAATATATCATGTCTAAATCTCATTTCCACGAGACTGTCTTTTAACTTGTCTATTAATTTTGAAAGTGAATGCTTAATCTCTCCAGTTTTATAACTACATAGATGTGCTTCAAATTATAATCTTTGAAATCCATTCTTTTTTCTCAATTACCTTCACTGCATTGTTTTAAAAAAATATATCCATACATCTTTTTTTTAAATTTTTCTTAATTTTTTTATATTAAGATGCAAAAGATAAGATAAAAATTCATTTTCACAAATAATGTATAATATTCAAGCTAATAAAATAAATTGTACGGAAGTAAATTATAAAAAGTTTATATTTTTCATAGACATAAATAAAGGACATGTTTCATAATTAAATCTAGTAGTTCAATAAGTAATTCAAGATTCAGTTATGCAAAAACAAAACAAAATTTATTGCTTTTGTTGTTACGCTTAAGTACTTTCATTTTTAAAAAAATTAATTAATTAATTAAATATTCATAACATATTTTTCTACGATTCCATTTTGCTTTTTAATCAATACATTACCAAAAGCAAGAACGAACATTTAGAATTGAATCCAATAAAAATTTTCAATTACAAAAATACAGTACAGACTTTTTTTAGATTCCTTTAACTTAAAAAAATTCAGGACAGGAGTAGCTTATTTGATACCTTTAGTAAGAAATTTAACAAGTGTTACAGAATAGAAAGTTTCTACTTCCCTACCGGGTATAGGCACACTAAACCTTTGGCAAAGAAGTTTTTCTTTCTAATGCAGCTGGCAAGCACAGACAGCTTGGTCTTGGATGCCTTAAGGCAAGTGCTGCACAGACGTACTCACTTTGCATTACCCAGGGGGCGAGTGTAACTTGAAGATAAGCCACGGACGCAGAGTAACAATGCCCCTGAAACGCTCTACGATCCTATTAGACCGGGACCTACTTTTTAAAGTGGATTCCGAACCACTACAAGCAGCCATGGCATCGCCAAGACTCGAACCAGAAACCTGTGGTACCGAGCGCCAGAGCGCTAGCCACTCGGCCATTCAGGCCCCTTGGCAAGGAAGTCATCCGTTAGATTCGAGAATGAGGGAGGGGAAAGGCAGCGAATTCCCATATACTATCTCTGACGATTTGCGTTTAAAATTACGATGTCAATATGAAAGTACACTGTAGTAGACACCTCTCTCTCGGCCTGATAGCCAATTGACTAGAGCTCTGGCATTTGGTACCATAGGCTCCAGGTTCGAATCCTTGTCTTGACATGGATATTTGTGTTAGAAGTTCGGAATCTACTTTAAGCTGTAGGTCCCGGTCTGTTTAGCCCTCGTGTGCACAAGATGACAGGAGAGACAAACCAAACCAAACCTCATGGTACAGGCTAAACAATGCTAAATCTGCAACGTGTCTACCATTGTAGTTGAAATCTTTGGCTAAGAATTCGTTTAATGGTGTAACTGAATTTAAATTAAATTTCCAATATGATAAAGAAATACTTACAGTGAAGTTGTAAATGGAAGAAATTCCGGAATTCCTTACTCATCTTTTTTCATTGTCCTGGGTATATTACAAAAGCTATCCCACTGTTCACCCTTAGTAACATTAAATCTGTTATAAAATCTGCTGAATCAACGAACCGTATTTGTTATTAATAATCAATCTTATCTGAATTGCAGTTTTCCCATAAAAACATTTTCAATATTTAATGTGTTTAAATAAATGGTTATCTTGCATAATCCAATTAAAAAATTTCAAATTTATAAATAAATATAAATTTAAAATATAACTCTTGAATAACCAAAAACAATTCAGCTTTCTGTATTAATTTTTTAAACAAAAACACATTTTAAGAAAATAATTATTCTTTGCAAATCATTAAAAATTTTAGCATAAATTATAATCAAAATACGAACGTTATGTAAGCATTATTAGTATAAAAAAGGCAACAACTAGGGACATGAAAACGAATTTTTACGATCGATACCTCTTAGGACCTAATCGCATTACAGGATTATAATAGGTAGTTCTTTCTAATAAATTATGCAATGCTTGTCTTAACTACTTAGCAAATGATAGCTACACAAAATAACAAAGCAAGAATAACTTCAGCAAACAAAGAAAAAGCTGAAGAAATAAATAATGCGTATTTAATGCTTCAAAATTATTAAATTAAATAATAATGAGATTAGAAATAATCTATCTTCATAATGAATGGACATGCACCAGCTGCATCTTTTGCAAGTGATGTTTTCAGAGCATTTTATGTGACTTGCGTCAGTGACTTTATTTTCCCTTTTTTGTGAAGTTCAGTTTTTTTTTTTTCAAATTGTGAGATAGATATATCGAAAACTTGCAAGAGATCTTCTGATAACACGTACCACCCATTGTCATACCAATCGGCTTACAAACTAGATGGATGATGATGTGACTTTCATTTTTCTTTTTTATGAACTTCAGCTTTTTTTTTCAAATTGTGAGATGTATATCTTGAAAAGTTCCAAGAGATCTTCTGATAACACGTACCACCCATTGTCATACCAATCGGCTTACAAACTAGATGGATGATGATGTGACTTTCATTTTTCTTTTTTATGAACTTCAGCTTTTTCAAATTGTGAGATGTATATCTTCAAAACTTGCAAGATATCATCTGATAACACGTACCACCCATTGTTACACCAATCGGCATACAAACTAGATGGATGATGATGTGACTTTCATTTTTCTTTTTTATGAACTTCAGCTTTTTCTTTCAAATTGTGAGAGGTATATCTTGAAAAGTTGCAAGAAATCTTCTGATAACACCTACCACCCATTGTCATACCAATCGGCTTACAAACTAGATGGATGATGATGTGACTTTCATTTTTCTTTTTTATGAACTTCAGCTTTTTTTTTCAAATTGTGAGATGTATATCTTGAAAAGCTGCAAGAGATCTTCTGATAACACGTACCACCCATTGTCATACCAATCGGCTTACAAACTAGATGGATGATGATGTGACTTTCATTTTTCTTTTTTATGAACTTCAGCTTTTTTTTCAAATTGTGAGATGTATATCTTGAAAAGTTGCAAGAGATCTTCTGATAACACGTACCACCCATTGTCACACCAATTGGCTTACAAACTAGAGGGATGATGATGTGACTTTCATTTTTCTTTTTTTATGAACTTCAGCTTTTTTTTTTTTTTTCAAATTGTGAGATGTATATCTTGAAAAGTTGCAAGAGATCTTCTGATAACACGTACCACCCATTGTCACACCAATTGGCTTACAAACTAGATGGATGATGATGTGACTTTCATTTTTCTTTTTTATGAACATCAGCTTTTTTTTTCAAATTGTGAGATGTATATCTTGAAAAGTTGCAAGAGATCTTCTAATAGCATGTATCACACACATACCACTGATTGCCACAACAATCAGTTTACAAACTAGGTGGCGTTGCATATACCTAGAGGGCTCGGAATCACATAAGCATGTTTGGTTGCTTCCCAGACATTGCTTTCCAAGCAAGGTAAATGGCATCTCATGAATGCGGGAGTTCCAATGATTCTTACAGAGAGAAGCAGGGCAAGTGTTCACAAACTATCAAGTTATATGTATCTAAACCGAATAGATTGATAGAAGATAAAAATATTTGCCAAAGGGTTTAATTGCAATAAAATAATATTAGTCTTTAAAATCTAAAATTTTAAATTGCATTACACAAAAAAATTAGATGTAAAAATTTCCACAATAACAATTAAAAATGTTTATTTCAAAACTGCTTTTGCTTCGGATATGTCTAACTAGCTCCAATAATAGTAATCGATAAGGTCCATTTCAGTTCATCAGTTGCTAAACAATCATTGCTCAGACGAACTTGCCAAAATGAATATTCATCCGACTTAGAGACCTGCGATGAACAATGGACAACGCGCCTAGTATTAATGCAAACAACGATATCTGATGAAGCATGCATGAAGCTGCAACATTACTTTTTGGATCAGTGGTTATTTGAGCAGGGACCTGTTTCAGATAATCGTTCTGAGTTTAACGAAAGTTTGTACTCTGGTCATGGAGAAAACTATGATAGGTCTGATACAAGACAATCGAAGATTAAATGCGCAACCTATAGCTCACCATGACATGAACAACTACATTTTCTGTATTATTATACATACAAACGATGTTCATAGTGCACCTTTGTTACTGTCCACCATGTTAATTTTGTTGATATACATTAATTACACTCATGTCCATAAATTAAGGATAATTCAGAATCACACAGAAATTGAACTCTAAAATAAAAATTTCCCCTGTAGAATTATCACACACATCTTGAAGAAAAACATGCAAATTACAGGAAACCACCAGATGGCGCGGATAGTACGTCACAATGACGAGAGTGTAAGAGAAGGGTATATAAGGAATGGTGGCAAAGAAGTAAAATTGTTCACAAGCGCTTTAAAAGCCTTTCAGTGCAATAATCGCATAGTTATAGCACAAAGATAGCATTTGGATGATTTTTTACGTGGTAGAATTATCGGACGACTGGAATGTGGACGTACCCAGCTGGAAGTATTCGAGGAACTTGGAATCGCGCAGAGTGTCATCTCCAGGCTTTGGCAACGATTCCAAGATGATGGTAATGTGAGTAGATGTTACAGCACAGGTCGCCCCCGAGTTACAACGCCGAATTAGGACCGGTATTTAGCAGTTACTGCCAAAAGAAACAGACGGAGCACAGCATCAGACCTGTCTCGTCAGCTCTCTTCAGCTACCGGTACGACAGTTTCAAGGCAGACCGTCTACAGACGCTTAAGGCACATTGGTCTATATGCTCGTAGACCTGTCAGATGTGTTCCACTTTCCGCAACTCTCTGTCGCCTGCGATTAACCTGGAGTAGAGAGAATGCATTGTGGACACCGCAACAGTGGTCTTGTATGATGTTTTCCGACGAGTCCAGGTTTAGTTTGCAGTCTGACTCTCGCCGGACTTTCATATGGAGAGCGCCAGGTATCCGTTACCACCAAGAGAACACCATTGAACGACACCGTTACGGTGGTGCAGGATGGCTCGTTTGGGGAGGAATTATTCTGGGTTTCAGAACTGACCTGCATGTTCAGAGTGTAACGATGACAGGCCACATCTATCGGGATGTCATTCTGGAACAACATGTACGTTTGTTTCGGGGCGCCATGGGTGCTGAATTTCTGTTTATGGACGACAACGCCTATCCTCAACGTGCAAACATTGTAGACGAATGCCTTCAAATGGAGGATATCACCCGTATGGATTGGCCAGAATACTCACCGGACTTGAATCCAATAGAGCATGTGTGGGATATGCTTGGCCGACGAATTGCAGCCCGTCAACCCCTTCCTACCTGTCAACGGGAACTTCGGAGGGCATTGCTTGATGAGTGGTGTAATATTCCCCAAGATCAGATTGATAATTTGATACTCAGCATGCCTAGGCGTTGTAAGGCCTGTATTGCATCGTCCGGGAGACATACTCCATATTAACCATCATACTAACCATGTTATACTGTTTTTTGTAAATAGTTTTTTTTTTTTTTTTTTGAAATTTGCTCCAGGGAGTAAAAAATCGCAATTTTTATTAATTATGTCAAACATATAGCATCTTTTTTGCTCTTTACCTTTTGTTTAATAAATAGACTTTACAAATAAGTGAAATTTGTTTTGCTTCTGTCTCTTTCTTTGCCTGAACTTCATTATCCTTAACTTATGGACATTAGTGTAGTAAACGACAATATTCACTGGACTTAGATAACTGCAGTGAGCAATGGACAAGACACTCAAAACTAATGCAAACAATGATACGAGGAATATGAGGAACACTTCTAACCACAACAGCATCTTTGGACCAGAGGCTATCAGAATAAGGACTTGTTTCCACTTCTGTATTACATGAGTCGTAAACGAATTGTTGCACTCCGAACATAGAGTTAACAGAGATAGCTCTGGTACAAGACAATCCAAGTTTAAATACGTGACGTATAGCTCACCATGACAAGAGGTTCAACTATATTACATGTATTATTCTAATTACTACGGCCAAACGGCCTGCCTTCACAGTTCACCTTTGTTATTGTTGACCATGTTAATTTTGTTGATGTACAATGATCAATAAACAGAAATATTCACCCGGCTTGGAGAGCTGTGATGAACAATAAACAAAACGTCCAGTACTTATACAAACAACAATATCCTGTGAGGCATACTCGTAGTAGCAACATCATATTTGGACCACCTATTATGTAAGCAAGAACTTGTTTCCAGTGAACCATCCTGAGTTTTGAAGGAACAGTTGCACTCCATTCATGGAGTAGACTGCGATAGGTCCGATACAAGACAATCGAAGTTTAAATAAGCAACCTAAACAGCTGACCAGGAAGGGTGGTTCCACTACAACGTCTTCAGCATTTTGAGTGCAAAAATTCTTACGTCGATAGTTCACTTTTGGCAATGTTACCTTCGTTGATATATGCTATTAATAAATGATTTCTTCACGTACCATATGTTGTGTCTCCTCATCTGTGTTTTTGCTGTATATACTATCGTGTCATTTCCGATTTTCCGTATTTCCGATCGTTTATTTTAATGTGGTGTCTGGTCATGTACCCTGCATTTCCTTGCAATTTGCAACCTGGATACTTGGATATCCTGTATATTTTGATTCATTTGGGTATTACGCAATGAATATAGCCGTTTTACATGACTTAAAGGAACAAATAATGGATTACCCTTTGACGACACAGTACGGCGAGAATATTATTCATATCTGCCATGCCTCAAAAAGTAAGAACTGGTGTTAGATTCGAACATATATTTCAGACAAATTAATTTATGCTGACAATGACACAGACTAGCACTCTGCTTAAAAGGATGGGGGACACTGATATCAAAATTTAAATCCCAGACTTCTTATGAATTTTGTTTTTATTTAATATGAAATGCTTTCTCTTTAAAAAACACATTAAAAATAAGATTACCAAAATTAATTGTAAAGATCAACTTTCTGTTTTACTTATGTATTTCTTAAAAACCATTAAAAGGCATTTTGTGCCGCGATCATTAATATGCATTTTGTGCGTTTGTGTTATAAATTACTCTTTTGAAAAAACTTCTAGTAATTAATTTACAATATGAAAATCAAGAAATTCTTTAGAAATATCAAATTTTTTTATTTTGAGAAGATTGATTGAAAATTTCATTAAAAGGCAGAAAACTATTTTCCTTAAAAAAGTTTTGTAACTGTTATTAAACTGTTTTATGATTGTGATTGTTAAAAATTTTATGACTGTTATTAACTGTTACATAACTAGAGTTAAAATATTATAATTGTGACGTAAGGGACATTTTAACATTTTTTAAGTGAATAAACCAAAAGGCTAATCATCATAATTAAATTAATTTTGGAAACGTCATGTTTAATACGAGAAAAATCATTTAGCAAAAATACGTAATATTTATAAATAAATAATATAATACAATCAGCAAAAATACATAATATTGAAAAGATGATATTGAAAAATTGAAATTTCAATAATGTCAACTTCCACGTTTTGTCTGATCTATCAATGTCTACTTTTTTTGTCTGATAAAATACAAAGTGAAACTGTCAGTTGACGTTCTTCGTGAAAATTTGAAATTTTTACCTTAAGGTTATTTAAATAGAGTCTATGGTTGATATTGTTACTGAGGTTCCGATAAAAATATAATACCTTGTCTGCACGTGTCGGTCTTATAGTGAAGCAATATGCCGAAACTTATTACTTGTTGAAAGATCGTATTTTCTTCCTACGGCAAAGTATTTTTTTTATGAAAAATTTAAAATATTCAAACTGAAAATGAATCCCTTATAGTTATTTTGGAAAAACATTGTAAATTACTTCGAATTACCAAAATGTAATATTGAAAATTTGTGTACTCAAATAAACTGCGGGAAAAACATTATGGGGATTTAATAAATTTTCAATTATAAAATACAAAATAAAGAATAAAAAATTATTTACAAAAATTTCAGCAACTTATAAAAATTAAAGTAATTTATTTATTGAAAACGTAGTAAAGTAATTATGCAGTGTTTTAAGGATGTTGTTGTTCAAGCTAATATTCCTTAAACATTATTTACTTTGTAATTGCTTGTTCAATAAAAACATGGGGAAAGAAAAATATTTGCACAAATCGCCCACAGGGGAAAATACCGTGCTTAAAAATGCAAAAAGATTTATCTACTATATATAATTCCCGTGTCACGATGTTTGTTCGGGATGAACTCCGAAACTAAGAATCCGATTTTAACCATTTTTTTTAAATGTGTGTTTTGTTCCAACTTGAGAGATAGGATAGTTTTTATTCAGATTTTATTTGTATTTAAATGCAAAATCGGTTAAAATCTACCATTGAGGAAGTCGCCAATCTTGCAACCCTGAATTTTCGCCAATTTTCCGCCAATTTCTTTAGGGTTGCAATACTGTAATTAGAGGAATTCGTAGCTTCATTTTCCGAACAATATAATGACTATTTTATTGCTATTTCGATAATTAATTGCAGAATTCTTATTTGCACTAATTTCATCGTTGGAGTAAAAAGTTTGTTTCCACCATAGACGAAAGACATACCATAATAAAAGGAAAGTTAGATGGCGCCGTGTCTCGACGCCTGTACTATATAACCGTAAAATTCTCATGTTCTGAATATTATTGTTTTATGTACTGCTTTAAATTTTGTGAAAATTATATTATATGAAATTTATATTATTTTTATTTGAAATAAATCAAATGTATGTAAGTATTACCTGATTTGATTATCAATATTGTTTTTATTTTCTAAGTTTGAATTTGAAATGGAATAAAATATATTGAATGAAAAGTTGTGAATCAAAACATTGAATTTTTCTATGCTTAAAGATTGTCAGCATGTGTTGTATTTGATTAAGAATTCTAAAATGAAATGTGATCTACAAGATAATATAATATAGACAATTTAATTTTAAAGAAAGATGATGAATTTTAAGGATTTTTTGAAAAGTGTGAAAATGAAGTAAACTCTGCAATTATTTGATATAATGATAACATTAAAATTTTATAAATGGCATTATAATAGTTGCAAGTTGAAAATCAAGGACATTTTATTTGAAAAACTTCTGTTATTTGAAAAACAAAGAATTTAAGTGATTTGAATATTGTCGAAGAAAAATTGATAAATAGTACTTTTTAAGTTGGAAGTTATTTAAAGAAAACAAAACAAATAAATAAGTGTTAATATTAATAAAGGAGAATTTAAAGCTCAATAAAATTTTTATGTATGTACATTTGTTTTTATTTACATTTACATATGGTTTTAATTATTTCTTATTTGAATTTTTATGCATTTTGTATTCATTCAATACATCATAATACCAATATTTCTGTTCTAAATGCTTTGAAACTTCATGTAAAAGTTTTCTTTAAATGTATGAAAGGAATAAAACATGGAAATTAACCTAAATTCATAAATTATTTTTATTTCAGTTTTTAAACTAAGAATTTTTGTAAATTTGTAAAAAAAAGTTTGTGTAGACAAACTTTAAGCATACAAAAATGTATAAATAATTAAGATATAAATTTGAAAACAGTATATTACCTACATAAGGATATTCCCAGCATAAAAATACTTGCAAAAGAAAAAACTATTCATATTTTATTTATTTCTGAATTATCAGGTTTTGCAACAATATCACATTTTTGCAATGTTTATCCATATTTTAAAGAATAAATTGTATAAAAAATACTTAAAGCTGATATTTTTATGTGAAACTTAAATATTTTGAATATATTTAATCAAAACACTTGCAAAAAGGCTAAATATTTTAAATTCAGGTCATTACATATTAAAAAGCCTTTGCAAATAGGAGGAAGTTGTAAAAAAGATTTTTGTCGAGCAAATTTTAACTTTTTCAAAACAAAGCTCAGAACTATATTTTTTAATAAATAAGACTATGAACTTGATAATTCAATGGCATTTTAATATATTTACAACATTTTTAAAAGTAATATCTCTAATTAAAAGTTGTTTTTAGCTTTTTCGACAACATTGCTGATGAAAACCAGATCGGCAATTTTCCGATTGAATTTTTAAATTCTCTGGATTTGCCAGGAATGCCGCCACACAATCTTCGTCTGAAAATTGGTTCCCCATTCATTCTATTGCGTAACTTAAATCCACCAAAATTATGCAACGGTACACGATTAGTCATCAGAAGAATTACCGAAAACGTACTTGAAGCAGCGATATTGACAGGAAAGTTTATAAGGCGAAGTCGTCCTGTTACCTCGAATACCTATGATACCATCAGAATCTACAATACCTTTCAAAAGGCTACACTTTCCGATACGTTTGGCTTTTGCGATGACAATAAATAAGTCGCAAGGGTAGACAATGGGTATTTGTGGCTTGGACTTGGAGAATCCGTGTTTCTCCCATGGGCACGTGTTGGAAAACCATCGAATTTATTTATTTTGACGAAAGACAGACTAACAAGAAATATTGTTCATCGCTTAGTTCTTAGTTAAATGAAAGTAATGATTATTAAAACTGAAATTTTGTAAAATAATTATAAAACAGTGTTAAAAATCAACATTATCTACCTCATTCATTAAATTAATAAAAATTAAACATTTTCTATTCGTTGAAGCTTAATTGGATCTTTTCATCATTCTTTATCAATCACTTCCTTAACAATACCAATTATAGTATCTAATAATTGAACGAAATACAAGAAAGCCACATCAACGCGTGGCCGGGTCTTCTAGTAGTTATTAGAGCGTTTTTGCATACCGTACGTTAGTTACCGTAGGACGTCCGCTAGCTTTTTCTCCCTAGCGCGCATGCTCAGTTTCCTATGAGCATGCGCGCTAGGGAGAAAAAGCTAGCGGACGTCCTACGGTAACTAACGTACGGTATGCAAAAACTCTCTATTATAAAATTGGATTACTATAAAAAACTAAACTAAAGATAATCGCAAAGCAAAAATTAAAAAAAAACCAAAATTATAGTATAATTATACAGAATTTGACCTTACAGAATTATTATCGTTAAACTTTTTCCAATGATACATTACATTCTTTTCTATGCAAACGTATGTTTAAAACACAACTAAGGTATGCTGTTATTAACTGTTATTAACTGTTTTTGTCAAAAAAAAAAATCAGTCAAGAAATTGTCAAAAAACAATTGCAAATGTCCAAATAGATGCAAATGTGAAATTTATATGGCGAAGTTTTTAAAAAATTGCCGTCTAACCAATCTTTAAAATATTTTTAGTTTATTCCATTTAAGATTACCAATTTGAATTGTTTCTGTAAGTAATATTAAGTTTGATTTGAAGTCATTTAAGTGAAAACTGTGGTTTTATTACTTCTGGTAAGCAAGCGATGATACAAAATCTTGATCATCTTTAACAACCTCTTAAAATTATTTTATTGACTATTAGTATTGGAAGCATATTAAAATGTAAATGACAAGATGTGGATACCTCTTTTAATTAAGAAAACGTAATAAAACTTTATACCTTTTGAAAAGGCTTGCATTGAAGCAAGTTTTTATTATTAGTCAATATTAAGATACCTTTTTAATTATTAAGAATAAAAAAGGCCTTTTTGAGGCAAACAAAAGAATTCATTATTTAGGAATCTCTTACGTTCTTTACTTTTCTTTAATACAGAAAAAAAATATGTTTTTAGCAATACCAAGCTGGTAGTTTGCTTCGCTGTCTGGGCTTTCAGAAAAGAAGACATGAGAGAGTGTTTGTTGATCAAGTATCTCGTATCCGAACATTTTTTTGATTGTTTTCCAATTTGACAAGCAAATGCTTTGGATTTATCTCTAAATATCCTTCTAGAATGAAACTCTCAATCAGTTAGAGATTGTATATACCATACTTTGTAAATGGTATTTCTAGTATATTGATACATCAAATATACTAGAACCGTCTGGATGGAATTTTCTGATTGTTTTCCAATTTGACACACAAATGCTTTGAAGTTATCTCTAAGTGTCCTCCTAGAATGCAACTTTCAACATGTTAGGGATTATATGTGTCATACTTAGTAAACGGTATTTCCTTGGTGTATCAAAAATACTAATCGTGATTTTGAATCTTATTCAAATTTGTTTACTTGATTTGCACTCCTTCCAAATTTAGATCAATTTTTGCAAAATATGCAACAAAAAGAAATCGAAAGTTCTATTTTGATTTTAGTCAAAAAATAACAACAAAAATCAAAAATGAATTTGTTCCTTTTCTTACGTTCCTTTGGATCTCACCGCCATTTTTAAAGTGTCGTTGTATCCTGCTATTGCTTGTATTTCATTGCGTTACATATAATTGTACTTGTGATTATATTTATTGCTTTTATTTGAAAAATATTATGGCTATCTAGTGGAAAATATAACTAAATAAGTAGAAGACTGGAAAATGTACAACGTAAAAAATAAGCAGCTGTAGTCAGCGAGCAACAACAAAAACATTTGATTCGTATTACTCTGAACAAATAAATAAAATTAAAAACCGCGATGATTTGCGGTTCAACGGAGGAAAAAAAATAATTCATGATTGACAGGATTACTATTGCCATGGCATTGGGTTCAAGATTTGCTTTGCTTGCATGAGTTGCCAAGACACTAGCAGTCTATATGAACTGCAATGGTAAAAAAATTAGATTGAATTCAATGAACTTGAACCTTTAGTTTGTTCTATTATGTGAATTCAGAAATAATATATAACAAAAATTTTATTTATATACATATATATATATATATATATATATCAAAACAAACTGATAAATAATTTTCTTAGCTGTGTGATTTAAACTGAAGTGAACACATCATTTTCTTTTTTATTTATAGTGAATACATAAATAATGCATCAATAAAAATTTATAAATTATAAATTCAATCACATATTTTTCTGTAACATTCACTTGAAATATTATTTTATATGGAGGACCAGGTGATTGAGCTACAGTATATTTTTAATTACTAGATTGATTGTTGTTAAGCTATGTCAAGAAATTTCGAGTTCCCTCAGTTTCAAAATGGTAGGGTATCTTAACATCGACATCTGTAATTTTAGAGATATTTTCAAATAAAATTTAGAAAAACTTTTCAAAAGACCTCAATACAGTGAATTGTTAGATTAGGATTATTTATTTTTGTGTTTAGGGAACTGTTTTCGAAATAGTATAATGGATACTTCAATTTGTTGTCGACGTTCTCTTTTGTTACTTGAAAATTGTTTTTACAATCTAATTTTCTTTATCTTAAATTCCACACGATTAATTTTAATTTTACACAAAAAAAAAATAAAGTTTTTTGCCCACTAATTTGACTTTTAAAAGTTCCGTTAGTTAATTTAAATAATGTGTATAACTAAAAACATTTGTTTTCAACTGATATTTCTGCAGCATTTTAGTAGTGTATATTAGCAGTATAAATATTTTAATAGTGTATAGCATGGATTTAAACCTGTAAGTCTTTATTAATTTTCCTCTGTATTGGGCAATCTGTTGCGATCTACGTTCTATTGATAAATAATATCAGATTAAACCGGCAATATTTTTAAAGGAACATATTTGTGAACATTTACCTGTAGTGAAAAATTTATTAATTTTTTCTTGTGTTTTGTAACACAAAGATAACATGGGCGTTGCTATCACAGCGGCGATATCCTTAAAAAAATCTTCATTAGAGCTTTTGTAACAAAAGAAATAACGGCATCCAAAAGTGAGTATTGTCTGGTTTCTGTGTTTACAACAACAACAAAAAAAACCATTTCAATGAATGGAAAAAAAAAGCTTTCACTTGAAGCCTTCAAAGATATTTTTTATTTCCCATCTCATCACTTTCTTGGAAGAAAGTAAAAAGTAATTCTGCCGGGAAGTAAGAAATTTGAGTGTGGATTTGCAGCACAGACTACAGGCTATTTAGAAACAGTGGCCAAGTTGGTCATTTCAATCCTTTTGCATTCAAAATGAGAAAAAAACTCTGACTTTTTATACCACCATAAAAAAACGCTACTTGCAATGTTGTGCGAAACTTCTGAGAGTATATGGAGTTCTTTTTACGATTCTGGATAAAATATTGCACAGTCAACAAGCGCTACTTGAAAAAATTCATCGTTACCTCAGTTAGTTTTTGCTTCTGAGCCTTTCATCCAATCAGTTAATGAATGAAATGCAGCTGTACCTTGGTTAACGGTGGTAATCTGTTCCGGTACTACCGTCGTTATCCAAGGCTTGATTTCCCATAAACTCTAATTGAAAATCGATTCATTTGCTTCGTGTCGCTCCACAATCATAGAACATATTAAAAATGCATATATATACATATATCCTTTAAAATGTCAAAACATTGAAAAAGGGAATTGTTCATGAAACTCGTTTTTAATATCGTAATTTCAGTATTCAATTATATTTAATATCATATTCGAGAAAATTTATAACGTTTTCTAAAGATAAAATGCGCTTCTGATTATTATTACTGATTTATATACAAAGATTTATATTTATATAGAAAGATCCTATAATCTCGTAAAAATTAATATACTTTTATGAGAGTCGGGCGCAAGAGATATCGCCAAATATTGTTAAATGTAACACGTTTTTATTTCTTGAGTTTATTTTTCATAAATTATTAAAAAAAATAATTATTTCGTTATTTAATTATTAAAAATAGTTATTTGTTTTACGAAAAAGAGTTGTTTTATTTCCTAATTTTTTTTATATTGTTGGTTTGATGCATCTTTGTCAAAACAGAAAAATCTAAATATTGGTTAATTTGCGCCATGCTAAAGGAAAATATCAAAAACGCACATCAGAAATAATAATACAATCTCATAAATAATTAGCACTTAAAATAAAAATTAAAAACAAAAGTTACTGTAATAATTTAATTTACATTTTTGATGTTTTGAATGCTACCTTTAAGCAAAAACCTTTTTTTTAAAAGGTCATAAATAACCAAGTATCAGAATCCCAGTTTCCGAATCGTTCACCAAATTCTTTTGCAATCAGTTTAATGTCTGGATGCATATCTTAACACTTTCAATGCTACGATGTATGTGCTCTTTATATACAAAATGGTTTTTTTTTCAGGTATACAAGAATTTTGAACGTTGAGTAAATATTTTGAACAAAAAATCTCACTCTCAATTAATACAAGGATCGGATTATATTCGAAAATATTCGGTAAATAATCTTCACTATAAAAACACTTGGATTATTTTCAAAATTATGTGCCATAAAGACAAAAACATGTTTAGGATTATTTGCTTCTCTCTGGACTTTAGGAATGGACTTTTTTTCTGAAAAAAAAAAATTATATACATTTTTACACTTTTCCCGCTTTATCAAAACATTTTGATTACAGTAAATTTTTCTGAAGATCAAACTGTTAACTTATACTTTTCATTAGGCTACATTTGCTGTTTTTAATAAATAATATTTTTTTATCAAACTGTTATCTTTCGAAAGATAATAATTTGTTATGTCTGTATAAGATAAATAAAATTGTATGCTTTGCTTGTTGTCTAACTTGGAGAACAACAATTGGGAGCATTCTATAATTATAAAATTCTTAATTTGCTACTTAAAGCCTTTTTTTTGGTACCTTGTTAATCATATTTGTTTTTTATTTGTTGTTTGAATGTTTTAAATACCAAGGATTACTTTTATAAACAGTTTCATGAAAAAAAAATTATTTTTGTAATAAAAAGGCTTTCTGTCCAATTCATCTTACATTTCTCTACGCAATTCTGTATTTTTCTTTCCTTGAATTAATTATTAAACTCACCTTAATTCTTTAGTGTTATTAAAAATCGTCTTCCAATTAAATTCAACCTAATACTATCTCAAATTATAGCCTAGAAATATATTGTCTCAGTCGCTCGATCCTATTGGTCCATTAGGATTTGCATTTGCTGTTCTGATAGAGTTGTCGACGTTTCTGGAAGAGAAGAGCGCATGTTATATATATATATATATATATATATATATATATTAAATTTTGTGCCTTATACTGTAATATAAAACATATTATTAATATTTTGTAGTTATTTATTGTATTTAGATTGATTTATACTTTTTTAATAATTATTATAATTCGCGTGGATTGTTGCTTTTTTTAACTATGGATACAGGAAACATCAAGATTAAATAAAGGAATGTTATGTGAATTGACATTTTAATTCTAGAAATATCAGAGTTTAATCAAAAATTACGTTTGAAAGTAAAATTAATTTTTTTTGGAGAAAATTTACCTAAATATTTCTATGACTATAAGGAATCAATTAAAAATTAAAATTAATATATGAAAGAATTAAAAAATAAAAAAACTTACTAGAAAATATTATATTTTTAAGCATCTGAAATAATTTTAATATAAACACGTATTAGTTACTAAAATAACGTTTGTACCTGGATACAATTTAAAATTATTTTTTCAATACAATAAATTGACCTATTAATCTTTAGTCCTTTAGTAACTATAAAAAGCCTTAATCCTTTAGTGCTATTAAAAAACGTCTTTCAATTAAATTCAACTCAATACTATCTCAAATTAATCTACTAAATAAATTACAGAACTTTAAAACTATCTGAAATGAATGCAACATTTACAAATCTCTTAAGAATTCAACAATAATTTAAAAATGTGGACTGCTTTTTGTTTTCGCTCATTTCAAGAACCCTTGAAACTTTTCTTTCCAGAAGAACAGTTTCCTGGAAGAAATGAATCCCACTCGACTGTGAATTCAATCAATTGTTTCTTTGTAATAACTTCGTTTCGATGGAAACAATTCATTTTCTTCCGTAAATGCATCGTTTTGATTGGAAATGTATAGCGAGTCTATTCCCGTAAAAAATTACAGGGATTGTTTTCCCTCGTGCCCCCGGGCGCTTTCCAATAATTTAAAATTAAAACAGGACTAACTTTCTTCTTAAAGGATTACGTTGGATGAATCAAACTGAATTGATATCAAAAAGCAGTAAGCACATTTATATTAAAATGCATAATTCAATTTGTCGATATATTTTATTAGTTGCTGAGAAAAAGAAGATCTGGTTTTAGGTTGCAGGAAAAATATTTTCCTCAGTTTAAATATTGTTTATTTGATTAATAAAACATCCATATAATGTAGATGCATATTATCACATATCTCAATCAAAATATCTTACTCATATCATATATATATATATATATATATATGTGTGTGTGTGTGTGTGTATATATATATTAACATGTGTGTCAATTTAAATATCTTACATAATTATTATTAACAATAACTTCAGAGTTATTGTTATCTGACACTTAACAATAAGTGTCAGATTATTATTTTCCAAGTCCAGATTTCATTTTAGGAAAATTGCAATACTTCACGCTTTCTGACGTAGATTATTTATTTTTATGTATTGTTATAAAAATGCAAAATAAATCGACTTATATGTATAGTTGTATGTTATATATATAAATATACACCCTACTTATACATACGAAATCACTTTTATATCAATTTGCAAATTGTGAGAGCTACATCACTTTAAAAGAAGCATTGATATGGTCATGTATTTGTACACATCTATAGCAGCTAATATCAGCAACTCTAGAGGTAAATTTTGAAAGATAGACAGAGAAAAATTAAAAGAGAGAAGAATAGAATAAATTTCAATTAGAAATTGTTGATTTGTGAAAATCTGAGAAAAAAATCTGTTGATTTGTGAGATCTTGCAATTAGCGATAAGTTGATTTATGACAACTTTGGTCAAAGGAAACAACATGATTAAAATTACAATGTTGTTCGTAATGAAATTGTAATCCGGAAAAGACCAGAATTTATTCAAAAATTCTATTTGAAATAAAATTATAAAATTTTATTTATTTGGTGAAAGTTTTCCTAAATATTTTGATAACTATTAAGCAACAACGAAAAAATATAATTAAAATATAAAAGAACTATAAATTAAAAAAACATTCCAAAAATATAATATTTCATCACATCTGAAATAATTTTAATACAAAAAAAGAACTAGTTTTGAGAATAGTATTTGTACCTGGCCACAAATAAAATTATTTCATCAATATAATGAATGCACCTACAAAAATCTTATTCCTTTTGTGCTATTTAAAAATATCTTCCAATTAAATTCAACACAATACTATCTTAAATTTATCTCCTAAATAAATAACAAAACTTTAAAACTATCTAAATAAATGGCAGAACTTTGGAATGAAGGCAACATTTACAAATCCCTTAAGAAATCAACAGTAACTTAAAAGCGTGGACTGCTTTTTGTTTTCGCTCATTTCACGAAAACTTTTCTTTCCAGAAGAACAGTTTCCTGGAAGAAATGAATCCCACTCGACTATGAATTCAATCAATTGTTTCTTTGTAATAACTTCGTTTCGATGGAAACAATTCATTTTCTTCCGTAAATGCATCGTTTTGATTGGAAATGTATAGCGAGTCTATTCACGTATAAAATTACAGGGATTGTTTTCCTTAGTGCCCCCCGGGATCTCTTCAATAATTTGATATTAAAACAGGACTAACTTTCATCTTAAAGGATTACTTTGCAAAAATAAAACTAAATTGATATCAAAAATCAGTAAGCATGGTTTTATTAAAATGCATACTTTAAATTGTCGATATATATCTTATTAGTTGCTGAAAAACAGAAGGTCTGAGTTCCGGTTGCCTAAAAACAATTTTCCTCGGTTTAAATATTGTTGATTTGATTAATATAATATCTTACATCTCAATTATAATATCTTATAATTGAGATTATACATATCCTATCTTACATCTCAATTATAATATCTTACTCACATCATATATATATATATATATATATATATATATATATATATATATATATATTATCATATATCTCCATCAAAATAGTTGCTCATATCATATATATGTATTATCATCATACGTATATCTCAATCAAAACATCTTACTCATATCCTATTCTTATCGTATATCTCAATTTAAATATCTTACATAACTATTATTAACAATAATTTCTTATCATATTATGCCAGATTATTATTTTCAAAAACTAGAGTTTATTTTAGGAAAATTGATTGCAGTAGTTCAAGATTTCTGACGTAGATTATTTATTTTTATGTATTGTTATATAAATGCAAATTTAATCAGCTTATATGTAACATTGTATGTTCTATAGAAGCAAACACTATATACTTGCATACGAAATCCCTATGTTACCTTTTTTTATCACCTTATCATCGAAATCACCTTTATCGTAATTTGCAAATCGAGAGAGTTGCATCAAAGGACCACTCAAAAGAACCATTGATGTGTTAATAGCTATGCACCGATATATTGCTGCTAATATATACAACCCCAGAATATAGTAAATCTTTCTATTAGAGATAAGTTGCTTTGTTTACACTATGGACAAAGGAACAGCTTGTTTAAAAAAATAATGTTGTTCTTATTGAAGTTTTAATTCTGAAAAGACCCGAGTTTAACCAACGATTGTATTTGTGAGACTGATTTTTAAAAAAATTTTTGGTGAAAATTCGACTTAATATTTCTGTAACTATTAAGAAACAATTAAAAATTAATCTTAAAATATGAAAAAAACTAAAAATTTAAAAAAAACATACCAGAACAATAACAGAATATATAATATTTCATCTCATCTGAAATAATTTTAATATAAAAACGTACTAGTTTCTAGAATAATATTTGTGCTTGGAAACAATTTAAAATTGTTCCATCAATACAATGAATGAAACTACAAAAACTTTAAACCTTTAACGCTATTAAAAAAACGTCTTCCAATTAAATTCAACTCAATACCATCTTAAATTAATCTACTAAATAAATAACAAAACTTTAAACTACCTAAACAAATTATAGAACTTTGAAATGAATGCCTCATTTACAAGTCTCTTAAGAATTCAACGGTAATTTAAAAACGTAAAACTTTTTGTTTTCGCCCATTTCAAGAAAACTTTTCTTTCCAGAAGAACAGTTTCCTGGAAGAAATGAATCCCACTCGACTGTGAAATCAATCAATTGTTTCTTTGTAATAACTTCGTTTCGATGGAAACAATTCATTTTCTTCCGTAAATGCATCATTTTGATTGGAAATGTATAGCGATTCTATTCGCTTATAAAATTACAGGGATTCTTTTTCCTCGTGCCCTCGGGCTCTTCTCAATAATTTAAAATTAAAACAAGACTAACTTTCATCTTAAAGGATTACTTTGTTAGAATGAAACTAAACTGATATCAAAAAACAGTAAGCACAGTTTTATTAAAATGCATACTTCAATTTTTCGATATATATCTTATTAGTTGCAGAGAATAAGCATGTCTGTGTTATGGTTGCGTGAAAAATATTTTTCTTCAATTTAAATATGGTTGATTTGATTCTAAAATATCTTACTCGTATCATATATATATTTTATCATATATCTCAATCGAAATACCATACTCATATCATATATGTTATCAAATGTCTCAATCGAAATACCATGCGCATATCATATATATATATATATATATATATATTATGCAATATCTTACATAATTATTATAAACAATAATTTCTTGTAATAATCTTAATCATATTATATCAGATTCATTTCAGATTAGTTTTCATTTTATTAAATTGCATTAGTTCATGATTTCTGACCGCGATTGTTTATATTTGTTATAATTCGATTATTATATTTTGTTATAAAAAATGCAAAATTAATAAACTTATATGTATCATTGTACATTCTATATAAACACACACCCTACATATACATATGAAATCATCTTTATCTTACCTTTTTTTAATCATCTTATCTCAGAAAAAATTACCTTTATCTCAATTTGCAAATCGAGGGAGTTACGTCAACTTAAAAGAAACATTCATATTATAATATCTATGTACCTATGTATTGCAACTAACATCAGCAATTCTAGAGATAAATTTTGAAAGACAGAAGTCGAAAAAAAAATAAATAAAGCGAAAAGAATAGAATATATTTTCCAATTCGAAATAAATTGCAGACAGGAGTTGTTTAGTAGAAAATGCCATTTAATACGCAATGTTTTGAGCTTTAGAATCCAATGTTGTCTTCAATGTTTTGAGCTTTAGAATCCAATGTTTTTTTCAATGTTTTGAGCTTTAGAATCCAATGTTTTCTTCAATGTTTTGAGTTTAGAATAATCGCCTCAAAGACTGATTTGCATCACATTTAATTTAATTTTGATTGTTTTGTCTTAAGAAAGTTTGTTCTTATAAAGATCAAGTTTTGGAAGACCGACGTGAATTTAATTTGCTAAAACTCCAAACACGAAGAAATCAAAGAATTTATCCGATACAATGTTTTCTAACTCCAAGTACAAAATCAATAAGAAAATTTTAAGGAAATCATTACCCTAGAAAAGTATTCAATCTTTGCAATTGACAAACTGAACTTAATTGAAGACAGTTTGGAAAACTAGTTACCCTTTCCAATGAATGCTTTCCGTGGTGGCAAGAACAACTCTGAGCTGATAAAGCCGTCTGACCTTTATTGATTTCAACGTTGTTATGGTTTTTAAGAAGAAAAATGGCTTCTTTAAATGGAACTGAAGTCGCACCTTCAAACCTAGAAAGCATTCCATAAACTCTTTTTTTCCATTCTACAAATTTTGAGAAGCTCTCCTGATTTTGTCAGTGACGATGACAAATAGCCTCGTGTCACCAGCAAGAAGGATACTAAAATTAATTACTGCTCTCTTGGTATGTAGGTAAGATGGCAGAAAATTCTCAGCTATTATTAGATTATTTCTCCAAGAAATGCCTGAGTAGTAATTTAACATACTTAGTTAAAAGTTTTCAGCTTCAGTTAGAAATAATTGCAGCAATTGTAGTCTGACTTTTCCTGTTCATAAAAATTCGTGACTTATTGTTTATTAATTATCTCTTATCACTATATTGTTCTACATAATAAATGATGAGCATCAAAAAAAATATAGTAGTACTTATATAGTAATAGTAGTAAGTAGTATATAGTAATAGTTATATAGTAAAAATTATAATAAAAATTTATTATAGTTTAACATTCATTATCACTCTTAATCTAACAGTTATATATACAACGGCATTAATATGTAATATAATGAAATGAATTAAAGAATAAATTTTTTTAAGACTACATGGATTTAAGAAACAAAGTATGCATTCTAAAATTTCAAATAGGATTTTTTTTTTATTTGAACTTACAAGAATTAGTTACAAATTTGAGATACTAAACGAATACCTAATCGATTGTATTCAACTAATTTTAAAAATTTATTTACGCTAATAATCATTTTTAATAATATAGGTATGTATGACAATATTAGCAACATAATATTTTGGCAATAAAATTCAATATAATTTTCAAAAACTGCTTAAAAATAAGATGAGTGATTACAATTTGTGCTATGAGAGCTTGAAAAAGTGTCTTACTTTTTAGACACAGTAGTATATATGATATGAGTTAAATATTTAGATTGAGCTATATGATAAGATATATATATGATATGAGTACGATATTTTGATTGAGATATATGATATGATATGAGTAAGATATTTTATTAATCAAATCAATAATATTTAAATTGAGGAAATTGTTTTTAAGCAACCGGAATCCAGACCATCTTATTCTCTGCAACTAATAAAATATATCGACGAATTGAAGTATGCATTTTAATGAAACTGTGCTTACTGTTTTTTTTATATCAATTTAGTTTCATTCGCCCAACGTAATCCTTTAAGATGAAAGTTAGTCCTGTTTTAATTTTAAATTATTGAAGTGAGCCCGTGGGCACGAGGAAAAACAATCCCTGTAATTTTATACGTGAATAGACTCGCTATACATTTCCAGTCAAAACGATGTGTTTACGGAAGAAAATGAATTGTTTCCATCGAAACGAAGTTATTACAAAGAAACAATTGATTGGATTCACAGTCGAGTGGAATTCATTTCTTCCAGGAGACTGTTCTTCTGGAAAGAAAAGTTTTCTTGAAATGAACGAAAACAAAAAGCTGTCCACGTTTTTAAATTACTGTTGAATTCTTAAGATATTTGTAAATGTTGCATTCAATTCGAAGTTCTCTAATTTATTTAGATAGTTTGAAAGTTTTGAATTTTATTTAGTAGATTAATTTGAAAGAGCATTGAGTTGAATTTAATTGGAATTTTTTTAATAGCACTGAAGGATTCAAGTTTTTACAGTTGCATTCATTATAATGATGAAATATACTTAAATTGTGGACAGATACAAATATTATTCTAGAAACTAGTATATGTTTATATTAAATTTAAAAAAATACTACACTGAAGTGACAAAAGTCATGGGATACCTCTTAATATCGTGTCGGCCCTCCTTTCGTCCGGCGAAGTGCAGCAACTCGACGTGGCATGGACTCAACAAGTCGTTGGAAGTCTTCTGCAGAAATATTGAGCCATGCTGTCTCGATAGACGTCCATAATTGTGAAAGCGTTGATGGTGCAGGATTTTGGGCACGAACAGACCTCTCTATGATGTCCCATAAATGCTCGATGGGATTCATGTCGGGCGATCTAGGTGGCCAGATCATTCGTTGGAATTGTCCAGAATGTTCTTCAAACTAATCGCGAACAGTTGTGACCCGGTGACATGGCGCTTTGTCATCCATAAAAAGGCCATCGTTGTTCGGGTACATGAAGTCCATGAATGGCTGCATCTGATCTCCAAGTAGCTGAACATAAGCATTTCCAGTCAATGTTCGGTCCAGTCGCACCAGAGGACCAAGTCCATGCCATGAAAAAACAGCCCACACCATTACGGAGCCACCACCAGCTTGAACAGTGCCTTCCTGACAGTTTGGGTCCATGGCTTCGTGGGGTCTGCGCCACACTCGAACCCTACCATCAACTCTTACCAACTGAAATCGTGACTCATCGGACCAGGCCACGGTTTTGCATTCATCTAGGGACCAACCGATATGCTCACGTGCCCACGAGAGTAGCTGCCAGGCGATGTCGTTCTGTCAGTAAAGGCACTCGAGTCGGTCTTCTGCTGGAATAGCCCAAGAAAGCCAAATTTCTCCGCACAGTTCTAACAGACAAGTCCCTTGTACGTCCCACATTGATTTCTGCGGTTATTTGACGCAGTGTTGCTTGTCTGTTAGAATTTACGGCACTTTGCAGACGTCGCCGGTCTCGGTCGTTAAGTGCAGGCGGTCGACCACTGCGCTGTCCATGGTGGGATGTTATGCCTGAAATTTCATACTCTCGGCACACTCTTGACACAGTGGATCTGGGAATGTTGAATTCCTAACAATTTCCGAAATGGCATGACCCATGCGTCTAGCTCCAACTAACATTCCGCGTTCAAAGTCTGTTAATTCCCGTCGTGCGGTCATCATCACGTCAAAACCTCTTCACATGAATAACTTGAACAGAAATGAAAGCTCTGCGAAAGCACTGCGCATTTATACCTGTTCTACGCGATGCTACTACCATCTGAAAATTTGCATATTGCTATCCCATGACTTTTGTTACTTCAGTGTATATTTCCTATATATATACTATATAATTATGTATATTTATTTTTTAATATAATACGATATTAAAAAATATTATTGAAAAAAATACTATTTTTTTTTTTTTTTTTTTTTTAACTTAGATATTTTAAATTTAATTCTTAATTTTCGCTTACTAATTATCGAAATATTTAGGTAGATTTTCGCCAAATAAAATATTTTAAAATGTGTCTTTCAAATAGAATTTTTGTGTAAAATCGGGTCTTTTCAGAATTAAAATTTCGATACGAACAACATTATTTTTTTAATTATGTTGTTTCCTTTGTTCATAGTTTGCACAAAGCACCAAAGCTCAACTTTTGGTTAAGTTTTAACATGCGTCGCTGGTGAACATTACGTCAGAGGTTCAATCCGCTGGCGGCATTGTTTCAGACACTGCTTCAAAAGCGGGCAGACTCGATGACGTTTGTATCTTGTTAGTCAGACTGTCTGGTGGGAGTTATTCCGTGTTTTCTCTTATACGATAGGCAAATACGCTTAGTTCTCCCTAAATGTAATCCCGGAAGATTTGGCTCTTGAGTGTATATATATCTTATGCAATATCTTACATAATTATTATAAACAATAATTTCTTGTAATAATCTTATTCATATTGTATCAGATTCATTTCATGATTAGTTCATTTTATTGAATTGCAATAGTTCATGATTTCTGACACCGATTATTTATATTTGTTATAATTCGATTATTATAATTTGTTATAAAAAATGCAAAATGAATATAGTTACATGTATCATTGTACATTTTATATAAACACTCACCCTACCTATACATGCGAAATCACCTTTATCTTACCTTTTTTTAATCACCTTATCTCAGAAAAAATTATCTTTATCTCAATTTGCAAATCGAGGGACTTACATCAACTTAAAAGAAACATTGATATGGCAATATCTATGTACCTATGTATTGCAACTAACATCAGCAATTCTAGAGATAAATTTTGAAAGACAGAAGTCGAAAAAAAAATAAATAAAGCGAAAATAATAGAATATATTTTCCAATTCGAAATAAATTGCAGACAAGAGTTGTTCAGTAGAAAATGCCATTTGATTCACAATGTTTTGAGCTTTAGAATCCACGTCTCAACGACTGATTTGCGTCACATTTAATTTAATTTACATTGTTTTGTCTTAAGAAAGTTTGTTCTTATAAAGATGAAGTTTTGGAAGACAGACGTGAATTTAATTTGTTAAAACTCCAAACACGAAAAAATCAATGAATTTATCCGATACAATGTTTATTTAACACAAGAAACTTGTTGATTCGTAGTGATATACCGTGAATTATTATTATAGTGAATTTCAGTTAAAGATTTACTTCTATCAAGTACAAGATTCCAACAACGAATTCTGAAGTAACTGAGTCTTTGCTTCAATGCTTTGAGCTTTTGAATCATCGTCATAGCCACTGTTTTGTATTAAGTTTGAATTTAATTTTGGTTGTTTTGTCGTAAGAAATTGTGTTTTTATAAAGACCAAGTTTTGGAAGACAGACGAGAATATAATTTGATAAAATCCCTAACAGGAAGAAATCAATGAATTTATTCGATACAATGTTTTCTAACTCCAAGTACAAAATCAATAAGAAAGTTTTAAGGAAATCATTACCCTAGAAAAGTATTCAACCTTTGCAATTGACAAGCTGAACTTAATTGAAGACAGTTTGGAAAACTAGTTACCCTTCCGAATGAATGCCTTCCGTGGTGGCAAGAACAACTCTGAGTTGATAAAGTCGTCTGACCTTTATTGATTTCAACGTTGTTATGGTTTTTAAGAAGAAAAATGGCTTCTTTAAATGGAACTGAAGTCGCACCTTCAAACCTAGAAAGCATTCCATAAACTCTTTTTTTCCATTTTACAAATTTTGAGAAGCTCTCCTGATTTTGTCAGTGACGATGACAAATAGCCTCGTGTCACCAGCAAGAAGGATACTAAAATTAATTACTGCTCTCTTGGTATGTAGGTAAGATGGCAGAAAATTCTCAGCTATTATTAGATTATTTCTCCAAGAAATGCCTGAGTAGTAATTTAACATACTTAGCTAAAAGTTTTCAGCTTCAGTTAGAAATAATTGCAGCAATTGTAGTCTGACTTTTCCTGTTCATAAAAATTCGTGACTTATTGTTTATTAATTATCTCTTATCACTACATTGTAAAACATAATAAATGATGAGCATCAAAAAAATTATAGTAGTACTTATATAGTAATAGTAGTAAGTAGCATATAGTAATAGTTATATAGTAAAAATTATAATAAAAATTTATTATAATTTAACATTCATTATCACTCTTAATTTAACAGTTATATATACAACGGCATTAATATGTAATATAATGAAATGAATTAAAGAATAAATTTTTTTAAGGCTACATAGATTTAAGAAACAATGTATGCATTCTAAAATTTCAAATGGGATTTTTTTTTTATTTGAATTTACAAGAATTAGTTACAAATTTGAGATACTAAACGAATACTTAATCGATTGTATTCAACTAATTTTAAAAATTTATTTATATTAATAATAATTTGTAATAATATAATTATGTACGACAATATTAACAACATAATATTTAGACAATAAAATTCAATATAGTTTTCAAAAACCGCTTCAAAATAAGATGAGTGATTACAATTTGTGATATGAGATTTTGGAAAAAGTGTCTTACTTTTTAGACACAGTGGTATATATGATATGAGTAAAATATTTAGATTGAGATATATGATAAGATATATATATGATATGAGTACGATATTTTGATTGAGATATATGATATGATATGAGTAAGATATTTTATTAATCAAATCAATAATATTTAAATTGAGGAAATTGTTTTTAAGCAACCGGAATCCAGACCATCTTATTCTCTGCAACTAATAAAATATAGCGACGAATTGAAGTATGCATTTTAATAAAACTGTGCTTACAGTTTAAATCAATTTAGTTTCATTCGTCCAACGTAATCCTTTAAGATGAAAGTTAGTCCTGTTTTAATTTTAAATTATTGAAGTGAGCCCGTGGGCACGAGGAAAAACAATCCCTGTAATTTTATACGTGAATAGACTCGCTATACATTTCCAGTCAAAACGATGTGTTTACGGAAGAAAATGAATTGTTTCCATCGAAACGAAGTTATTACAAAGAAACAATTGATTGGATTCACAGTCGAGTGGAATTCATTTCTTCCAGGAGACTGTTCTTCTGGAAAGAAAAGTTTTCTTGAAATGAACGAAAACAAAAAGCTGTCCACGTTTTTAAATTACTGTTGAATTCTTAAGATATTTGTAAATGTTGCATTCAATTCGAAGTTCTCTAATTTATTTAGATAGTTTGAAAGTTTTGAATTTTATTTAGTAGATTAATTTGAAAGAGCATTGAGTTGAATTTAATTGGAATTTTTTTAATAGCACTGAAGGATTCAAGTTTTTACAGTTGCATTCATTATATTGATGCAATATACTTAAATTGTGGACAGATACAAATATTATTCTAGAAACTAGTCTATGTTTATATTAAATTTTAAAAAATACTATAATTCCTATATATATACTATATAATTATGTATATTTATTTTTTAATATCATACTATATTAAAAAATATTATTTAAAAAAATACTATATGCGCCGAAATACTATATTTTCTGTTAGGTTTTTTTTTTTTTTTTTTTTTTTTTTTTTTTTTTTAAATTTTTAACTTAGATATTTTAATTTTAATTTTTAATTGTTGCTCAATAATTATCGAAATATTTAGGTAGATTTTCGCCAAATAAAATATTTTAAAATGTGTCTTTCAAATAGAATTTTTGTGTAAAATCGGGTCTTTTCAGAATTAAAATTTCAATGCGAACAACATTATTTTTTTAATTATGTTGTTTCCTTTGTCCATAGTTTGCACAAAGCACCAAATCTCAACTTTTGGTTAAGTTTTAACATGCGTCGCTGGTGAACATTACGTCAGAGGTTCAATCCGCTAGCGGCATTGTTTCAGACACAGCTTCAAAAGCGGGCAGACTCGATGACGTTTGTATCTTGTTAGTCAGGCTGTCTGGTGGGAGTTATTCCGTGTTTTCTCTTATACGATAGGCAAATACGCTTAGTTCTCCCTAAATGTAATCTCGGAAGATTTGGCTCTTGAGTGCATATATATCTTATGCAATATCTTACATAATTATTATAAACAATAATTTCTTGTAAGAATCTTAATCATATTGTATCAGATTCATTTCATGATTAGTTCATTTTATTGAATTGCAATAGTTCATGATTTCTGACGCCGATTATTTATATTGGTTATAATTCAATTATTATAATTTGTTATAAAAAATGGAAAATGAATATACTTACATGTATCATTGTACATTCTATATAAACACTCACCCTACCTATACATGCGAAATCACCTTTATCTTACCTTTTTTTAATCACCTTATCTCAGAAAAAATTATCTTTATCTCAATTTGCAAATCGAGGGACTTACATCAACTTAAAAGAAACATTGATATGGCAATATCTATGTACCTATGTATTGCAACTAACATCAGCAATTCTAGAGATAAATTTTGAAAGACAGAAGTCGAAAAAAAAATAAATAAAGCGAAAATAATAGAATATATTTTCCAATTCGAAATAAATTGCAGACAAGAGTTGTTCAGTAGAAAATGCCATTTGATTCACAATGTTTTGAGCTTCAGAATCCACGTCTCAACCACTGATTTTCGTCACATTTAATTTAATTTACATTGTTTTGTCTTAAGAAAGTTTGTTTTTATAAAGATGAAGTTTTGGAAGACAGACGTGAATTTAATTTGTTAAAACTCAAACACGAAAAAATCAATGAATTTATCCGATACAATGTTTATTTAACACAAGAAACTTGTTGATTCGTAGTGATATACCGTGAATTATTATTATAGTGAATTTCAGTTAAAGATTTACTTCTATCAAGTACAAGATTCCAACAACGAATTCTGAAGTAACTGAGTCTTTGCTTCAATGCTTTGAGCTTTTGAATCATCGTCATAGCCACTGTTTTGTATTAAGTTTGAATTTAATTTTGGTTGTTTTGTCGTAAGAAATTGTGTTTTTATAAAGACCAAGTTTTGGAAGACAGACGAGAATATAATTTGATAAAATTCCTAACAGGAAGAAATCAATGAATTTATTCGATACAATGTTTTCTAACTCCAAGTACAAAATCAATAAGAAAGTTTTAAGGAAATCATTACCCTTGAAAAGTATTCAATCTTTGCAATTGACAAGCTGAACTTAATTGAAGACAGTTTGGAAAACTAGCTACCCTTCCGAATGAATGCCTTCCATGGTGGCAAGAACAACTCTGAGTTGATAAAGTCGTCTGACCTTTATTGATTTCAACGTTGTTATGGTTTTTAAGAAGAAAAATGGCTTCTTTAAATGGAACTGAAGTCGCACCTTCAAACCTAGAAAGCATTCCATAAACTCTTTTTTTCCATTCTACAAATTTTGAGAAGCTCTCCTGATTTTGTCAGTGACGATGACAAATAGCCTCGTGTCACCAGCAAGAAGGATACTAAAATTAATTACTGCTCTCTTGGTATGTAGGTAAGATGGCAGAAAATTCTCAGCTATTATTAGATTATTTCTCCAAGAAATGCCTGAGTAGTAATTTAACATACTTAGCTAAAAGTTTTCAGCTTCAGTTAGAAATAATTGCAGCAATTGTAGTCTGACTTTTCTTGTTCATAAAAATTCGTGACTTATTGTTTATTAATTATCTCTTATCACTACATTGTAAAACATAATAAATGATGAGCATCGAAAAAATTATAATAGTACTTATATAGTAATAGTAGTAAGTAGCATATAGTAATAGTTATACAGTAAAAATTATAATAAAAAATTATTATAATTTAACATTCATTCTCACTCTTAATCTAACAGTTATACATACAACGGCATTAAAATGTAATATAATGAAATCAATTGAAGAATAAATTTTTTTCAGACTACATAGATTTAAGAAACAAAGTAAGCATTCTAAAATTTCAAATAGGATTGTTTTTATTTCAATTTACAAGAATTAGTTACAAATTTGAGATACTAAACGAATGTATTCAATTAATTTTAAAAATGTATGTACGTTAATAAAAATTTGTAATAATATAGGTACGTATGACAATATTAACAACATAATATTTAGGCAATAAAATTCAATGTAGTTTTCAAAAATTGCTTCAAAATAAGATGAGTGATTACAATTTGTGCTATGAGAGCTTGATCAAGTTCTTTTTTTTTTAACACAGTAGTATATATGATATTAGAAAGATATTTTGATTGTGATATATGATAAGATATATATATATATATATGGTATGAGAAAGATATTTTGTTAGAGATATATGATATGAGTAAGATATTTTATTAATCAAATCAACAATATTTAAATTGAGGAAATTCATTTTTAGGCAACCGGAACCCAGACTTTCGTATTTGTAGCAACTAATAAAACATATCAACGAATTGAAGTATGCATTTTAATAAAACTGTGCTTACTGCTTTTTGATATCAATTTAGTTTCATTTCTCCAAGAGTAATCCTTTAAGATGAAAGTTAATCTTGTTTTAATTTTAAATTACTGAAAAGAGCCCTGGGGCACGAGGAAAAACAATCCCTGTAATTTTATACTTGAATAGACCCGCTATACATTTCCAATCAAAACGATGCATTTACGGAAGAAAATGAATTGTTTCCATCGTAACCAAGTTATTACAAAGAAACAATTGATTGAATTCACAGTCGAGTGGAATTCATTTCTTCCAGGAAACTGTTCTTCTGGAAAGAAAAGTTTTCTTGAAATGAGCGAAAACAAAAAGCAGTCCACGTTTTTAAATTACCGTTGAATTCTTAAGAGATTTGTAAATGTTGCATTCGTTTCAAAGTTCTATCATTTTTTTAGATAGTTTTAAAGTTTTGTAATTTATTCAATGGATTAATTTGAGATAGCTTTGAGTTGAATTTAATTGGAATTTTTTTAATAGCACTAAAGGATTAAAGTTTTTATAGTTGCATTCATTATATTGATGTAATATATTTAAATTGTGGACAGATACAAATACTATTCAAGAAACTAGTATATGTTTATATTAAATTTATTTCAGATGCGACGAAATACTATATTTTCTGTTAGGGTTTTTTTTTAATTTTTAGTTCTTAACTTAGTTATTTTAATTTTAATTTTTAATTGTTGCTCAATAATTATCGAAATATTTAGGTAGATTTTCGCCAATTAAAATATTTTAAAATTTGTCTTTCAAATAGAATTTTTGGCTAAACTCTTTTAAATTTGGTCTTTTCAGAATTAAAGTTCCAATACGAACAACATTCTTTTTTTAATTATGTTGTTACCTTTTTCCATAGTTTGCACAAAGCAGTTTTAACATGCGCCGCAGGTGAGCATTACGACAGAGGTTCAATCCATTGGCAGCATTGTTTTAGACACTGCTTCAAAAGCGGGCAGACTCGATGGCGTTTGTATCTCGATAGTCAGACTGCCTGGTGGGAGTTATTTCGTGTTTTCTCCTATACGATGGGCAAATGCGTTTAGTTCTTCCAAAAAGACCTTCCTTCCAGAAGATACTGCCCTCCTTTTTCATCGACTCTGAGCCAGTTCAGACCTCTGCCTATGGGTGCTTCATTATAAAAGAAGCTGCAACCACTCCTTCCATTCATAGGTAAACTACTCATCCGTCTCGCGTTGCAGGATTAGTCACAGTAACATCACATTAACAATACGCGCTAATGAATTGTTAATTATGAATTATTATTAATTATAATAATAATTTATAATATAAATATATATATATATTCATACTATACAAATCTGTGCATATAAAGTAATTTTGAATAAAAGATAGATTGTGCATTAAATAAAATACTTAACTATATAATTTTAGAAACAGCAATGCCATATACACTGAAGTGACAAAAGTCATGGGATACCTCTTAATATCGTGTCGGCCCTCCTTTCGCCCGGCGAAGTGCAGCACCTCGACGTGGCATGGACTCAACAAGTCGTTGGAAGTCTTCTGCAGGAATATTGAGCCATGCTGTCTCGATAGACGTCCATAATTGTGAAAGCGTTGATGGTGCAGGATTTTGGGCACGAACAGACCTCTCGATGATGTCCCATAAATGCTCGATGGGATTCATGTCGGGCGATCTAGGTGGCCAGATCATTCGTTGGAATTGTCCAGAATGTTATTCAAACCAATCGCGAACAGTTGTGGCCCGGTGACATGGCGCATTGTCATCCATAAAAATCCCATCGTTGTTTGGGTACATGAAGTCCATGAATGGCTGCAAGTGATCTCCAAGTAGCTGAACATAAGCATTTCCAGTCAATGTTCGGTCCAGTCGCACCAGAGGACCAAGTCCATGCCATGAAAAAACAGCCCACACCATTACGGAGCCACCACCAGTTTGAACAGTGCCTTGCTGACAGTTTGGGTCCATGGCTTCGTGGGGTCTGCACCACACTCGAACCCTACCATCCGCTCTTACCAACTGAAATCGTGACTCATCGGACCAGGCCACGGTTTTCCATTCATCTAGGGACCAACCGATATGCTCACGTGCCCACGAGAGTCGCTGCAAGCGATGTCGTTCTGTCAGTAAAGGCACTCGAGTCGGTCTTCTGCTGGAATAGCCCAAGAAAGCCAAATTTCTCCGCACAGTTCTAACAGACAAGTCCCTTGTACGTCCCACATTGATTTCTGCGGTTATTTGACGCAGTATTGCTTGTCTGTTAGAATTTACGACTCTTTGCAGACGTCGCCGGTCTCGGTCGTTAAGTGCAGGCGGTCGACCACTGCGCTGTCCATGGTGGGATGTTATGCCTGAAACTTCATACTCTCGGCACACTCTTGACACAGTGGATCTGGGAATGTTGAATTCCCTAACGATTTCCGAAATGGCATGACCCATGCGTCTAGCTCCAACTAACATTCCGCGTTCAAAGTCTGTTAATTCCCGTCGTGCGGTCATCATCACGTCAAAACCTCTTCACATGAATAACTTGAACAGAAATGAAAGCTCTGCGAAAGCACTGCGCATTTATACCTGTTCTACGCGATGCTACTGCCATCTGAAAATTTGCATATTGCTATCCCATGACTTTTGTCACTTCAGTGTATATATAGTGTTGTATGAAAAAAAAATAAAAGCCATGTTTTTTGCTACAAAAATTAACATTCATTAGTTAATATAAATGAATTTGGATATTTTTAAGACAAATCATTAACATAATAACCTTGTTCTCATAACAAATACCCATTACATTAAAATATGGCATTTTTAATCAGTTTTAATGAATTATACATTTTAAAATATTTCTTTATAGAACCAAATTCCTTTCCTTATTATAAAAAAATCCATAATTAAATCTGCAATAAACTGAAACATTTCATATCATATTAATGAAAGCCATATTTTTATTCCTTTAGAAACATTTGGCAGTTGTTGCAATCATATTTTTGATTACCTGCTATGATTTTTGAATAAAAAAAATTCATTTTCGTTAAATATTTTCATTTTGATAATAATAATATTGAGTTTTCTCTAATGTGAATGACATATTTTAAGTTAAACGTTAGATATGAATAATTTTATTAAACAGCTTCTAAAACATTCTTACTATATTTCAAAAAAACATACTACAAAAAAAGGAAATTTTTCTCGGTAGGAAAAAAAGCTTCTCGTAAAAGAAAGACTTTTTATTAACATAAAAAAAATATTTAACATTTTTTTGAAAAAACACTTTTAATAAACGGGAATTTTTTTTTTCATTAAGTGATTGATCAATCAAGGTTTTTGCTCTGTTGCATTTTTTCGTTATGTTCAAAAAAAAAAAAAATATTTTTAAAAAGTTGATTAAAGAAAATATCTACGAAATAATCTCAGCTTATCATGAATAATTTATTAGGGTATATCGTATAAAAAGCTAGCTCTACTTTTGTTTTATTCTTCATTTGAGGACGATAAAAAAATCTTTTCATGGCTTCATTATGTAAGTTTTAAAACAAAAAATCTCACGTAATATTATCTCGTTGATTCTTATCACACTCTGACATTTTCAAATAGTTATACATAGAAATAGCATTTAATTGTTCTTGTTTGTAATTTTAAATTATTCTTTACGTTGAATTTTGTGAAAAATATTTGGTAACTTAATATAATGCTAACTTTTGGGCTCGTGGACTACTTTTAATGTTCACAATTAGCGTTTAAATGGGCTTAGATTCATATGGTATAAAGATTTTTCAATATTTAGTGCTTTCAGAAAAGAGTAGGCATGATGGCGATTGTGATGTGAACATTAGAATAAAAATTTAATTTGTTATTATTTAATTGATTCTTATCACTGTCACAATATTTAAACAACTATACATATAAATAGTATTTAATTGTTGCTTGTAATTTTAAACTGATCTTTGCATTTGATATTTGTGAAACTGTTTGTATTGTTTGATCTTGTACAACTTCCAATGGATAAAAAGCCATCTGTTGCAAAGGCCAAAGAAAAAGCCAAAAGAAAATCAAAATAAATCACTAAAAAGTCAAATTTGTATCGAAGTTTCAGCTAGAAATTTGGGTCAGACTATAATGACATATTTATTCAGTATTAAAGACAGCACGATCAGAACATTGTTCTCAAATGCAGTATGCAAAAACATGAGCATATACCATATACCAAAAACAGCGTTACTGAACAGAAACCTGGAAGCAGATATATCCATGGATAAACCAGAATAATAAGTAATAGCAAGTGAAAAGAAGAATGTTTTCAAGCTAAAGAACGTCATTTATAGTCTCAAAGAAGCTGCAGGAACAAGAAATGGAAGAATTTCTGAAAATCTACTTAAAAATGATTCCATACAAAATCAAGTTGTCTTGTTTTTATGAAAGGAACTCCATGCACATCATCCTCTATATCTTAATAACAAGCAAGAATGAAAGATATACATTAAAACCTTCATTTCTATGAAATAAATGACTTTGGGGAAACGAATATAATTTAGGTATAAAAATAATAAAGCGAAAAGATAAGATAGAAATTTGAGTATCAGCAAAAAGGAAAAAAATCAAAGAAATAACCAAACAGTTGGATCTCATAAATTGACAACAGTGAGTCAAATTACTGCAACCAACACCAATAGAATACAAATTATTGCAAAAATAATAGAGAAGATAAACCGATTCCAAACAATACCCAATTCTGACAGGCTTTAAGAGTTTTGCAGTTAATTGCATGTATTGCTAGACTACACAGAGAAAGGAATAAAAATCCAAGAAACACAGACTTGGATAATGTAGAAAGAGTAGTACGCTATAGGAAAAAAAAAAAAGTAGTACAAAAGAAAGAGTAGGAAAAAATAATAATAAGAGATCTGAAATTAATATTCACAGTAAGAGAATCTGTTCTCAAAGCATATGCTGATGCACTCAGCTTTAGAACCACTAGAAATCAACTGTCGAAAATCTCTTTCAAATTGTGCTAACACAATCTCGAGGAGCACAAATAAACAAAGCTATCTCTATGCCTTCCATCGAAACTTTATATTTTTCATATTTATTGCTTTCTGTGTTTTTATTCCATGAATGAGACGTTGTTAATATTAAAAATCGAAACTTCCAATCTTTTTTTTTTTTTTCTAAATTCACTTTAAAATATTAACTCAGACGTAGAATATATAATTTAGTTTTGGTTGTTATTTTTCTTTTGCAAAAGAGCATACACCAACAACATAGTTCAATACAATTCAAACAATTCCTTTAAGAAAAGGATTTACCAGTCCCAATACATCAAATCAAACGAACTTTTAATTGAACTAACACAGTATCCATATATACATTTGCTAATTAACAGTCTGCATTAGCCCTTCTGATGTCTGTTAGAAAGCAAAAGCTGATGAATCCTAATCTCCCAAAGTAATTAATTATCGCAACTCCTCATGAGTCCGGAAAACGAAAATCAAATTTTACTCTGTAAAATCCGGCATTTTTTCTCGATCCGGCTCGAGTCGATGAATGCATCCGGGAGAGAGCTTGTCCTTGCTGACTGTGACAAACAGCTTTGTGTCACTGGAACTCTGAGTAGAAGGATTAACAGAAATTAATGAATCCCTTTTACGATGCGCAGTTAAGGTGCGACACTCAATTCCTTTCAAGTATTCTAAAGAGGAAGTTAGAGAAATCAGATCTGCTTTATCGGAACTTACAATGGCTTTATTTGTTAATAGTCAAATTCATTTCTTTAAAAAGAAAGCTGATTAAATGCAATGAGTCTAAAATAAACTATTATTTTGTTTATCGTAGATTACATTTTTTATATCGTTAGGGTTAGAAGCCTATCCTGGAAATCATAAAAAAATCTAAATAATAGTCTAATTATTAATTCTCTATAATACCATGATTGTACATTGGATTCTTAAACAATTCTCTGAAAACAATTAAAGATATGAAATTAATATTCATAAAATAAAACCAGTTCTCAGAGCATATGCAAATACAGATTAGACCACCGGCATAATCACTAGAAATCAACTGATTGAAATCTATTTCATATTGGTAGTAACACAATTTCCAAGAGCACAAATAAATAAAGCTGTGTGTCTATGTCTTCCGCCGAAACTTAATTATATTTTTCATATTTATTACTTTTCTGTGTATTTTTTTTCTGAACGAAATGTTGTGAATATTAAATGACGAAACATAATCCAAACTACTTTTTTTTGAAATTATTTTCTTTTTAAAAATATTTTACTACTTTTTTTAAAATTATCTCTAAAAAAATTAACTAAGAAGCAGACTATATACTTTAATTTTGAACAACATATAATTTAGTTTTGGTTGTTGTTTTTCTTCTTTTAAAAAGATCTAGCACTTAAAAACAAAGCAACTCGAACAATTTAAAAACAACTGGAAGAAGTATCCTTGAAGAAAAGAACTTACCAATTCCAATACATGAAATTCAACAAACTTTTAATTGAACTAGTACAGTATCCATACATACATTAGCTAATTAGCAGTTTGAATTAGCACCTCTGATGTCTCTTAGAAAGCAAAAGCTGATGAATCCTAATCTCCCAAAGCAATTAATTCTCACATCTCCTAATGTGTCCGGAAAACAAAAGTCAAATTTTATGCAGTAAAATCCGGCATTTTTTCTTTATCCGGCTCTAGTCGATGAATACATCCGGAAGAGAGCTTGTCCCTACTGACTGTGACAAACAGCTTTGTGTCTCTGGAACCCTGAGTAGAAGGATTAACAAAAATTAATGAATCACTTTTACGATGCGCAGTTAAGGTGCGACACTCAATTCCTTTCAAGTATTCTAAAGAGGAAGTTAGAGAAATCAGATCTGCTTTATCGGAACTTACAATGGCTTTATTTGTTAATAGACAAATTCATTTCTTTAAAAAGAAAGTTGATTAAATGCAATGAGTCTAAAATAAACTATTATTTTGTTTATCGTAGATTACATTTTTTATATAATTAGGGTTAGAAGCTTCGCCTGGAAATTATAAAAACACCTATACAGTAGTCAAATTATTAATTTTCTATAACACCAAAATTGTACATTGGATTCTTAAACAATTCTCTGAAAACAATTAAAGATATGAAATTAATATTCATAAAATAAAACCAGTTCTCAGAGCATATGCAAATACAGATTAGACCACCGGCATAATCACTAGAAATCAACTGATTGAAATCTATTTCATATTGGTAGTAACACAATTTCCAAGAGCACAAATAAATAAAGCTGTGTGTCTATGTCTTCCGCCGAAACTTAATTATATTTTTCATATTTATTACTTTTCTGTGTATTTTTTTTCTGAACGAAATGTTGTGAATATTAAATGACGAAACATAATCCAAACTACTTTTTTTTTAAATTATCTACTTTTTAAAAAGATTTTACTACTTTTTTTAAAATTATCTTCAAAAAAATTAACTTTGAAGCAGAATATATACTTTAATTTCGAACAACATATAATTTAGTTATGGTTGTTTTTCTTCTTTTAAAAAGGACTTAAAAACAAAACAACTCGAACAACTTAAAAACAACTCGAACAAGAATCTTTGAAGAAAAGGATTTACCAGTTCCAATACATAAAATCCAACGAACTATTAATTGAACTAGTACAGTATCCATGCATACATTAGCTAATTAGCAGTTTACATTAGCACCTCTGATGTCTGTTAGAAAGCAAAAGCTGATGAATCCTAATCTCCCAAAGCAATTAATTATCGCATCTCCTCATGTGTCCGGAAAACAAAAGTCAAATTTTATGCAGTAAAATCCGGCATTTTTTCTTTATCCGGCTCGAGTCGATGAATACATCCGGAAGAGAGCTTGTCCCTACTGACTGTGACAAACAGCTTTGTGTCTCTGAAACCCTGAGTAGAAGGATTAACAAAAATTAATGTATCACTAAAAACAGATAGGCTTTATCGACCTTACAATAGCTTTGTTTGTTAATAGTCTAATTCATTTCTTTAAAAAAGAAAGTTGATTAAATACAATGCGTGTAAAAAGAACTCAATATTTTGTTTACATTTCATTTTCGGTTACATTTTTTTTATAATTAGGGTTAAAAGCCTATCCTGAAAGTTATAAAAATATCTAAATAACAGTGTAATTATTAGTTTTCTATAATACCAGAATTGTACATTGGATTCATTCTTTGCAATATATTCACTCTTTCTTTAAAATAAAAGTTATTGCAGAACAGAATAACAGTATAAGTAGTTACTATAAGTATTCTGTTTTATGTTTAAATTTAATTTCAAATAGAGTTTAGAAATTTGGAAGCCAACATTGTTTATTACATTGTCCAACATTGTTTAAATATATTTTTATGTTTAATTACGGGTTTAAATCAGCTTTGAAAGAATTTCTTATTTTCTGAAAAGTACATTAATTTCACAAAGAACTTTTATAATGTCAAAAATGGTAATCGGCTTAATGCATTAAAAGATTTAATTGAATACATCGGCGAATTTCAAAACCTTATTCAAATATTTAGTGCCAAAGAACTTCTAGAATTTAATAAAAATAGTTATTTCAATTTTAATGAAGTTAATTTTTATTACAATACAAAAGGTAAGCAACAAAATGGAAAAGGTAGTAGTGTGAAAATTTTTCATTTACAAATTTTACCGTATAATTAAAAGCGTTGCTCCAAAACAATACACAGTAAATAATTAATTAATGTAGATAACACAGTAGGTTTATTGACGACAAAAGGTTCAGTGGTGAAGGTTTATCAGTAAGGAACGTAATTAAGGTACAGGTAAAATATGCGCGACATCATGATTCAGCCAAGAATAGAACCATCTATATTTATCTGCGCTTACGCCTAGAGAAAATACATTTTAATTTTAGAAAGTTTTCGAGGAGGTTTTATTAATGAATACAAACACCTCCCTAGTATGCCCCATATATTTTCAACGGGATTTAAAACCAATTATTGTTATTGTCGTTATATATGAAATATTTTTACATATTCAACATTATATTTCTATGCAAAACCTGTGAACTAGGTCATTATCACCATAAAAATAGAATCAGGAGACAGTTTTGCAAAATATAAACAAACATAATGTACAAGGATGTTATATATATAACGGATTGCAACCATAGTACCAAGATACTGATAGTTAGCGACTCTATAGCCACTGACAATAGTCCCACCCGAACCTATCAGACCACAACCTAGGCATACGTGTAATAAGCGAATTTTGCGGGTCTTATATCGAAATGCAACTGCAATAACCAGTTCAAATAACCATTCCGTAACCAGTTCGAACTACCCTCCAGTATCAGTAAACGTCAGAATCTGCTTTTAGGTTAAATTGTGACTCATCATAAAAAGCTAATTGCTTTAGAACCTATTGCTTTGTCCACTTGCCATATCACACTCATTATAAGCAGCTTCAGTTGAACACAAGACACAGTTATACTTGCATATAGCCCGCCTGCATATATCCGTCTGTAAAGGGCTGGCCGGTTGCGGCTTTTCCTGTTGATGCTACAGAGTCAGAAACGAGCTGATGTGAAGTTAATGATTTGTCGTTTCATGTTTGTTTACATCGGTCATTCTAAGCAGTTGTCTCTTGGATAGTCAATTATTGCTTTTCATAATTTTTTTCCCTTTGGTACCGATTTCACAGGCAAGAAACGACAGAATGGCTCAATCAGAAAACACCGCTAGCTTTTTCAAGATGTCATGTTTTCTGTCATCATCAGACATCCTGCAGAAGATGTCCTCTACTCAGTTAGTTTTCTACAACTTTCTAATTCTATATTTTCTCATATTCTAAACACGGCTGCAGAACCTGCAACAACAAGCTGTTTTTATATCAAACATGTTTGTTTGAAACGATAGTAGATAGTAAATTTTTGTTGTTATTTTTTCCATGCGCGTACCTGTTCTGTGTACAAAACGTGTATTTACACGTTGTTTCTTTGCTAAATATCATAATCATCCCAGATGTCCTTTTTATTCAAAACCAGTCAAATTGTTAACTACTTAATGGCACAATTTAGTTCTTATGCCGAATAACAACAGGGCATAATCCCTGCTTCTTTAAAACAACATTATGATACATTCCAACACTTTATTTTTCAATTCTATCTAAAAGTTAATTCTACTGCTAAGCAAATTTCTATAATGAGTACTGTGAAACTGATATTTATTATCTACACTAGTTAGCAGGAACATTTGCATTTGTCTTACTTGCTATTTATGTTTTCTTCACTTTCTTCGTTCTTCATCTTTGAAATTTAAAATATATTTATTACATTTATCAAAGCAGAAAGATAGATTTTTGTTGCCCTCCTCCATAATTATGGCAACAACAAAGGAATCAATTAATGTTGTTATCTAATGAGCTAATGTGCTTCTACTAATAGATAATGAGATGTGCGAAAATTCTGTCGCATAATCATTCGATCTTGTATTGTATTCGAATACTTAGTCTTCCACAGATGAGATTCATTTTAAGCGCATTTAATAAATATTTTTTTTAAATTTTTATTCTTGTAAGAAATATCGGCCATTTCAATTAGACTTATTAAGAGTTTTAGACTATAAATAAAAACCTTAAACAAACAATGGGTACAAAATGTTATTAGCTAATATTAGTATAATGTCGACAAAAGTAATTTTCTAAAAAGTGTTGAAGTTTAAAAAATTGCTTGTATCGATATTATGTCGTATTACTTACATCGATATATGCTTGTATAGATATTATGCCATATTAGTTGTATCGATATTATGCTCTGTTAATTAAATTGATAATATGTCATATTACTTGTATCAATATACAATACTTGTATCGATATTACGTCCTGTTAATTAAATCGATAATATGTCATACTGTATTAATATTATGTCATAATTGTTTTCATTAGGGAAAAATATTGCTCTAGAAACATTTTTGCATGTTCTGGAAAATATTTTTAATTGAAAATAAAATCAAAGACATTATGCTACAATTATTTTCTAAAAATGTGAAATAAAATTTATTGTGAGGAGAAATAAAAGAGTTTTGATACCAGTCGAACAAACATACAAGCTTCAATCTTCAGTAGTAACAAATATAAACTTCAATACATTTTAATTTTTTGTTCTTTTATTTATGTCTTACTTCTGTCTTTATTCAGCGGCCTGATGGCCAGTTGGCTTTTGGTTCCAAAGGCTTCAGGTTCGAATCCTGACGGTGGCATGGATGTTTGTTGGTGGTTCGGAATCCCCGTTAAACTGTAGTTCCCCGTCTGCTTAACCTAAAGTGTGTACAAGATGACCGTAAAGCGACAAAACAAACCAATCTGTCTTTATTTATGTCTTATGCAAGGCTTTGAAATGGAATAAATATTTACATACCTATTTTAAATTATACTTGCTATGCCTAATAATTTTATTTATCCAATGCAAAAATTTGCAAAATATAAAAGCCGTTGTAATAAGTTTATAAATTCATACTGATTATGCTTCTCCTATTTTACGTAAACATGATATTTGGCAGAAAAGTAAAATTATTTTTTTGTAAAAATTCTTATAAAGCAGCTTACATCCAATATGTTTTCCTATCCATTTTTCTAAATTATTATTCATGATATAAGAATTATAACGAATTGATGTATGAGATTTGAATTCAAATTCAAATTGTTTCTTTTCTTTTATGATTTGTCTTAAAATCATGCTGTAACTCGATTCTTATTTATTACCTATAAGCAATTTATTTTGAAAGATCAAAAAATTCAAATACAAAATAATTTTTTAATTTATTTAATAAATTAAAAAGGCACTTCAAATTCACTACAGATCAAATTTCTAATATTTTTCTTCGAGCAAATCTAATTACCATTTGTTTTGGCAAAGAAAATATTATTCAAAGTACTGATCAAGAGAACGACCATCCAACCAAAAGTTTATAAGAATTTTACATTCCTTCTCTTTGCAATGTTAATTAATTTTCATGAAAGGTTTTTTATTTTTCAAAGAAATAATAAATATTTTAATTGATTTTTTTAAATTAAATATTTTGTTTGAAAATATATATATTTTTTTTTCAATTTTATACATTCTTCATTCTAATCAATTTTCTCATTTCAGTCTCATGTGTTTACTATTTTTTTAAAGCCTGGAATTAAAATTTGTTTGAAAGTTTTCACATGTAAGATAAAATTTTAATTGGATATTGAATAAACATGTACAATACTCCTTTACATAATGTGTTTGTAATGGATTAATTTAATAATTACCAAAACATGTGAAGAAATTTTAAATATCAAAGATGCATGGTCATCAAATACACTCATGTCCATAAATTAAGGATAATGAAGTTCAGGCAAAGAAAGAGACAGAAGCAAAACAAATTTGACTTATTTGTAAAGTCTATTCATTAAAAAAAAGGTAAAGAGCAAAAAAGATGCTATATGTTTGACATAATTAATAAAAATTGCGATTTTTACTCCCTGGAGCAAATTTCAAAAAAGAACCTATTTACAAAAAACAGTATAACATGGTTAGTATGACGGTTAATATGGAGTATGTCTCCCGGACGATGCAATACAGGCCTTACAATGCCTAGGCATGCTGAGTATCAAATTATCAATCTGATCGTGGGGAATATTACACCACTCATCAAGCGTACGTAAAAAATCATCCAAATGCTTCCTTTGTGCCATAACTATGCGGTTATTGCACTGAAAGGCTTTTAAAGCGCTTGTGAACAATTTTACTTCTTTGCCACCATTCCTTATATACCCCTCTCTTACATTCTCGTCATTGTGACGTACTATATGGTGGTTTCCTGTAATTTGCATATTCTTCTTCAAGATGTGTGTGATAATTCTACAGGTGAAATTTTTATTTTAGAGTTCAATTTCTGCGTGATTCTGAATTATCCTTAATTTATGGACATGGCTGCATATAAAAATGAGAGATATCAAACATAAATTAGTGTATCGATCTCATCCTGCATTCTATTAATTGAGCTAAAGAGAATTAAATTTAGATTGAACAAATTAATTTTTTTAAAAATTATCCTACTTCAGACCTAGGTATGACTGCCAACAGTATATGACGTTCAGCCCAATACGGTTCAGAATCCCACACAAAGCAATTATAGTATTTTGCAGTATTTAAACCACTACGTCAATAAGTCCAGGACAGTAACTCAAATGCTCCAAGTGGCCAAGTCGGAGAGCCTGCAAGTCCAAATCTGTAAAGGTAATTCCTAAGATAGTCATGTCCATATTTTTATTCCGAAATTAACTACATCAATAAATCTAGGCAAGTCGAAAGAAATAGGATAATAATTAAAAAAATTAATTTATAAAGAACACATTTTTACTAGTTTCAAAAAAAATTTTAAGTAATGTCCTTTCTCATTTCTGATGGAAGCATCTGATCCTTGTTTTAAATATTTGATATCCTTCTGAACTTGTACACTGCAGCATTACTTCTGACTGTAATCTTCTAGAGATCAATATCAGTTGATGATTTTAATAATTTCTAGAATTAATCCACTGTAATTTTTTGGAAGAACATAGAGGCCAAGTCAAATGTTCCCCTCTTGAGACATTCTCGATTAACCCTTTTGAAAAATACTTGTGACTAGAATCTTTCAGACAGTCTACAGAATATGATTTTATGAACTTCTATATGTATTCCACTATATTAGGTCAACGACTCACTTCTTGAGACATTCTCAGTTACTTCTTTTGAAAAAAAGAGACAAGAATATTTTAGATAGTCTACAATAGAAGATTTTAAGAATTTCTAAATGTGTATTCAACTGTATTAGATCTTTTAACTGTTTTAGTTCCAGAAAACATAGAAGTCAATTCACTGTATTAGATCAAAGGTTTACCTCTTCAGACTATCTTAGTTACCTCTTTTGAAAAACACTTGAGACAAGAATTTCAGATAATGTTCGGCCACGTTTTCAATGATATCAACCGCCAGTAACTGCATTAAATCGCATATGTAGTTCTGATGTATCATTACTTCATAATGTTACTTAAGATTTACTAATATTATCCTGTGTAATCTACATTTTTCTTATATTTCGTGATTTTCAGAAGTCAGCATAGAAAAAAATTTAAATAAAATATTAAGAGTATATAATAATATATAGAACGGGAAATAATATAAATTGTCAGTGGTGTCTTACATTAAGTAATGTCTCCAAAATACTCTTATAGATTGAAGGATAACATAAAAATTCTGATTTAATTTTGACATTACTACACTTCAGCATAGAAAATTCAGCATTTTAACAGGACTTTTTTTTTCATCTTACATCCTTAAATAAAACACCATACTGCCTAAGAGAGATTTAGTATAATTAATTCGATTCTCAGATTACAAGGATCAAATAAAGGTCTCCTTTTTCAATGTGCTGAAATGGCGAAATTTTCAGGTAAAGATTTCGTTAGGAGATTCAAATATTTTTTTTTTCTATTTCTTAAAACAAAATAGATAAAAAAAAATGGAGTACTTTTTTTGCTGTGTTTAACAATTGTTTTCAATACAATGTTACACCATGTAAAGACTGAAATACTTTTCTTCCTAATAAGATTATTTTCTGTCAATATGTCTTAATTAAAAACAGCTGATCTTTGAAAATGGGAGCGATAATTAGTTTATTATAATAGCCCTTCAAGAAAGAGGAGTTTCTATTTTCTTTTGCCACAGAAATGCATTTTTCTTTTGTTAGTTAGAGTAGCATAAGAAGATTTCGATTTTTTTTTTTTTTTTTTTTTTGGCTTCATAATTAAAATTAGCAACATTAAATAATCAATAAGAAAATGGAAATTATGTTAATGCTGTAATGGAAATTATTGCAAAATATCGCTTTTAAAACATCCAGAAATTAATTTCATTGTAAGTTTGGAAAACCTTTTTTTATGTTGTTGTTCTAATATTGATCTTGCTTGCTTGTTTTTTATTCAGATTAATAAAATACAACTTGGTACTTTTAATTAATGTAAAATGTGTTAATCACAAAACGTTTTACAAAATATTAATGATGGTGGTGTTATTTAAATGCTTGAACAATACCACCAATGCATGGTGGTATTGCTATTATTATATAATTATAAGCATATATTATTATACATTATATATTATACATAAGCATATATTATTATACATTATGTATTATACATAAGCATATATTATTATACATTATCTATTATATTTTTATTATACATAAGCATATATTAATATACATTATAAGCATTTAAAGTTCCAGCAATGCAATTTGTTCAAGCAATGCTTAAATTAAAGATTTCGATTGTTTAAATTGTTGGTGATATTGTTTAAGTGCTTTAAATGCTAATAATATTGTTGTGAATAATCCTCATTGTCCGGCAGCGCTGGACTGACGTCCCAAGAGTAGTCTATTCATGGAAGGAGGGAAAGGGTAGCTTCTGTTGTGATGGATCATCCGTAGGTAGAAATCTGATTAAGAGTAGGGCAGCAGGTAGGGTCATTGAAGAAAGAAGGGAAGTGTCTTCCAGGAGGACTTTTAGGGGAAAAACCGCATTTGCGTAATGTATCAAAGAAAACCCAGTAAACTCCCACCAGCTGGTCTGACTAACGAGGCAATATGCTGAATATCACAAACTCCTTCGTGTCTCCTCATTTTTGGAACAGTGTCTACAACAATGTCGCAAGCGAATTGAACCTCAAACCTAATGCTCACCAGTGGTGCACGTTGCCACTGAGCCACGTGTCGGGCTTGTTTAAATGTGACTTGATAAACAATATTTTATTTATTATTTTTATTAGTATAATTTAAAAGAAGACACTTCTTGCATAAGTATTATATAGCCTAATTTTTTTTTTTTTTCAATTAATGATTATTTCCTTTTTGATTTCAAAAATTCAGAAAATCTGATAAAAAAGTTTTGAAAATTATATTAATTTTATTGGGTTGTTCAAAAAGTAATTTTGCTTTTTTCCCAACAGAAGTATTATTATCGTATATTTTCACAGCCAACTTAAGCGGCATTTTCACTATATACTTTGACAGCTGGTATAAAAAGGTCTGTTTGTGAAAATGTTTGTTTCATTCTGTGTAACAGTTTTTATTCAGGGCCTAGTGGCCGACTGACTATCGTCCTGGCTCTGGATACCACAGGTTTCGGGTTTGAGTTCCGGCAGTGTAATTGATGTTTGTAGTGGTTCGGAATATATTTTAAACAGTAGATCCCGGACTAATATGACTGTAGAGCGTTGTGAATAATGCTGACAAACCTCCCCCATAAAAAGAAAACATCTCCTGTCTCGTAATCTGGCAGTAGGCAAATGGCCTTGGCCAATCATGGTGCTTGTTTTTTTTTTTTTTTTTTTTTTTTTGTTCCTATCAAATATGGAAAGTCGAAAACAGCACTTTCGGCATGTCTTACTTTTTTACTACAGTAAAGGTAAAATCCTGCCCATGCAAGAAAATGTTATTCGATATGTATGGAGATATATTGACAGAATGCCAGTGACAAACTGGTTTGCCAAATTTCGTTCAGGTAATTTTGATGTTGAAGATGCACCACGTTTTGGAAGATGATGAACGCCAAATAACGATAATGATTGATGCAAACCACTAGATAACAACTCGTGAGATCGGTTAGAGTTTTTTAAATTTATCGAATTTGACCGTTCAAGGTCACATACATGAAATATCTTGGTTTAATTTCAAAATTCGACATACAGAAAGAAAATTGCTTGGTCGCATTGACACCTGGGATTTGCTACTCAAACGTCAAGAAAAGAGTCTATTTTTGAAGCGAATCATCACTGGTGACGACAAGTGGGTTGTCTACAACGATGTTAAACGCATGAGATCATGGAATAAAAAAGATAAACCGAAGGTGAAAAAAAGGATGAGGATGTTTGTTTGGTGGAATTTCAATTGAATCGTTTTTTGGTAGCTTCTACAGAAGAATACTATGATCAATTTTGAAGTTCGCTGTCATCAACTGGACAAATTGAGTGGTTCACTCAATTCAACAAATTGAAAACACCCAAAAGGCATCCTGGTGGGTGTTTTCTGGGCGCTTATGAGCGTTACCACAAGTCCACGAAATTAAATTACGCTAAAGTGAAATTAAAAATTATTTAAAATAAAAATTAGGTGTTGAAAATTTTGAAACATATAATCTAAATTCTCTACATAAAACGATTTTAAGGCATTTAATATAGCAAAAAAAGAGAAATTCTATTTCAGAGTAACTTATCATTTATATTTATAAATATATAAAAAATATTTAACAAAAATTTATATTTTTCTTGACTTTATTCCTTTATTAGAAGTAAACTGCACGATATCTTACATTCGATGATGCATTGCTACGATTTGTAGAAAATCCCAGATAAAGAAAAAGTCTTCTTTTCAAAAGATAAAACATTAGAGTCCGAAGTGATTCCGAATCTTTAAGAAGTTATGACTTTTCATTTCCTTTTCGAGTTGAAAGAAGAAGCACTTGAAAACTTCCCTGACCATTCACGAGATAAAGGCCATCATTTCACTTTCCACAATAAAATGGAAAAATATTTCAACTTGTTAAAGTTTCCGACTGAAAAGCCTGTAATGCGATACCTTCTTTAGAGGAAAAAAAAGTCTTTGGAAAAAAAAGACTACTTGGAAGAAAATGGATCTCTTTGTAAGCAGATTCATCAGTAAAACATACATTACAGAACAAAGCACTGAAATTGTATCTTCGAATATTTTGCTGGGAATATTTCTACTTCAGAATAAAATGGATGTTTCGGTCAGAAGTTAAGGATGAACACGATAGTTTTTTCAACTGCTACGTGTTTAGATTTCTGACATTTTTTTTATTGTCACATAATTTTTAGTTTTATTATATTGTATTCTAATTAAATTTGTGCTAAATAGTGAGTTAAGTTTTGAAACTATGAATACACAAGCAAGGTCTGATGGCTAGTGTTTTTTGCCACAAATTTCGGGTTGAAGTCCCGACGGTGTCATGGATGCTTATAGTGGCTTGAAATCCACTTTAAACGGTAGGTCATGGTCTAATATGACAGCAGAGCGTTAAGCGATAGAAAGAATACATCTCCTGTCACGAAGTCGGCCAATAAGAAACGGTTTTGGCCCACCATGGGGCTGTTGCGCTACTGATGAAAACACAAACAAAGTTGAATCTAAATATTGCTTTCTGTGTAGGAGAAATGGCACATTAAATCTAAAATCTCCGTGTCCGTCGGGACTTAAATTACGTTAAACTTAAGGATGAACAAGACAGTTTATTCATCAGCTACGACACATTTTTTTTATTGTCACATAGTCCTCAGTTTTATTTATTGTATTCAGGTCGCATTATTGTTAAATACTCTGTTAGATTTTGAAACTGTGAGTTTGAAACACAGAAACAAAGCCTAAAGATATTTGGTGTGGTTTATCCCTCTATGGTCATTTTTGTGCAAACTTTAGGTTTATTACACCGAGACCTACAGTTTAACGTGGATTCTGAGCCACCATCAGATTGTCAATTTTAATAATAAATATAAAATCCTCTCTTTTATATGACGCTTTGGGGGACATTTTCAAAATGGTTTGGAAACAACACAACGTATACTTTAATCCATATAAAAATTTGCTTAGACATTCCAAATATCGAAAAATAATAATAATAAATTTAAAAAATTTTGAAACGATAATTCCATTTCAGCAAATAACTTATTTGAAATTCTATTTTATAAATAGATTTTATAAAAATTTACAATAATGATATTTTCCTTTTTATTCTATTGTATGATATGATTGCATGATATCTTACAATCGATGATGCATTGCTACGATTTGTAGAAAATCCCAGATAAGCGAAAAAGTCTTCTTTTCAAAAGATAAAACATTAGAGTCCGAAGTGATTCCGAATCTTTAGAAGTTATGACTTTTCATTTCGATTTTCGTTGAAAAAGAAGCACTTGAAAACTTCCTGACCATTCACGAGATAAAGGCCATCATTTCACTTTAAATAAAATGGAAAAATATTTCAACTTGTTAAAGTTTCCGATGAAAAGCCTGTAATTGATACCTTCTTTGTAAAAAGACTCTTTGGAAAAATCTACTTGGGAAAAATGGATATCTTTGTAAGCAGATTCATCAGTAAAACATACATTAAAGAACAAAGCACTGAAATTGTATCTTCGAATATTTTGCTATATTTCTACTTCAGAATAAAATGGATGTTTATAGATATTTATGAACAAGACAGTTTATTCAACTTTTTATTTAGATTGTATGATATTTTTTTATTGTCACATATTTTTAGTTTTATTATCGATTGATTCCTGTCTTATTTTGTTAAAACTCTGTTATAGAAAAGTCTTTTTTGAAAAGGCAAAACAAATCCGAAAAAGTGATTTTTGGTGTGATTCTTTAAGAATTTTTGTAACTATCATTTCATTCACATTCCGTCATTTTGAAAGAAGATTTCATTCACTGAAAACTTTTTGAACATTCACATTTAAATGTCATGTCATTTTTTTCACTTTAGGCAATAAAATGGAAAAATAGGGCAACTTGTTAAAGTTTGACGCGATTGAAAACTCCTGTAACATCCATGCCACCGCCCGATTTGAACCTAAAGCTTGTGCTACCAAAGGCCAGAGCGATAGCCAATTGACCATCAGGACACCAAAATCCCAAAAAAGCACTCCAAACAGAATCTAAAGATTGCTTTTTGTGTTAGGGAAATGACATTAAATCTATAGGCCGAAAGGTTTCTTCTGCTAAGCTCTTAAAGGAGAAAGGGTTAAAAGTTTTTCACTTTTATTTTACGATTCCGATTAAATGAACTTTCTTCTATCAAAGTTGAAACTATGAATTTTAACGTACGTATATAGAAAAAAGCACAAATGTAAAATAGCTTTCACGTTGCCCGCTTCCGCAACAAAAAAAAGAAAGTCGAATTTAGTGTTTTTAAAACTGTCAAAATATGCTTAAAAAGGCTAAAAAAACCCATAATTTTGATATCTATAATTCCATAACTGAACAATGGTCGAGGTCAGTTCTGTCAAAGTAAACAGGAAGGTTCCGACGTTTGGATGTTTTTTTTCTAACGCAGCTGGCAACCAGAGACAGTTTAATATGACTGTACGCCATGGGCAAGGGCTAACAACCCTACGTAAACGAAAACATCATTCTTGATAACTGCCAACAGACAGAACCTTGGTGCTTTGGGATACGCTGCGGCACTGAGATGACATACACAAACAGAACACTCTTAATATTGTTTCCTATGTTGACAGGACCTACGGTTTAAAACAGAAACACATTAAATACTAACAAACCATGGCACCTGCCGGGTACTAAGAATCCGGTAAATCTGTCTACGAAAGGCTTCTTCCGAAAAGTTCAGAAAAGAAAAAATGGTTAGCCACCCTGCCATCAAGTTTTCACTGAAAATGGTTCTATCAAAACACAGCAAAATTCCACGGTCGAATACTATAACAAAAAAATTTGCCACACTTGTTAAATTAACGTGTCACATAATATGTTTAAATTCAAAAATACTTGTAATTTTATTATCTATAAACATACCTGGTAATCTTAAGCTCCAAATTTTATAATTTCGAAGTTTCCTTTTCTATGTTTCCATGTTTATTATTCTCATTCGTGATGGGAGAGTTAAATCTGTTGGTTGGAATGCCAAAATGGATGGGTGCATGGGAACATACAGATGATACCTCTTCCATCCTTGTGTGTGTTATTGCTATGATATAATGTGAAAGTATAGAGCCTCCAGGATTGCGTCCTTGATAACGCTGAATATGCTGAACTAGTGGCCAATAATACAAGTCAAAATTACCGGTTATTGAAAACAACAACAGTATCGAGTTAAAATTTAAATTTTTCTTAGTTTTTCAATTATAAGTAAATAGATTATAATTATATAAGGGGATAAACAAAAATTGGATTTCCTGAAAATTAAATAAATTTTAGTAATAAATGATTTCTTGCAATTATATAAATACTCTGGCATTTTTAATGATGCCACTTTTCCGTGTACAATATTCATTGAATTAATATTTAAAATATTACCAGTCAGTTAAAGAAATAATGAATAAATGCCACATTTCGAAAAAAACATAAATTTCTAAAAAAAGATATTATGTTCCTTTTTTTTTATTTGGTAAATAAAATGGTAATGGGCTCTTTTTTAGCTATTTTTTTTCTACCCTTGTCAGTATTAATAGGTATTTTTTATTTAAAAATAATTTTTTTAACCTCTTGCAAAAGATCAAAATAAATATTTAGGATTCGTCAAAAACATATGCTGCATTATTTAATTTAAAAAAAAAGTTTTCTCATTTGGTATTTGATAATTGCATGCGGTAGGTATATTTGATAAGGAAAAAATTTACAATGTACCTTTTCGCTCGGTAAGGTAGGTATATTTGATAATAAGGAAATGTTTTAAAATTATTTAATTTTATGTTGTTTACCTATTAATAAATATATTTATAAATTTATTAGATATCTGAAGCCTGCATTTATTGGAAAACTTTTTGTAGTTGTAGATTAACCATGAGTTTAAATTTCTTAACTGTGCTTTACAGGACACAACACAGGAATATACTATTATTTATATATAATATATTATTAGGAATATATTATTTATAAGAATATATTATTAGAGGAATATTTATTAATGAATGGTATAACGTTTTTGTAAAAAATATATATTGTTTTTAAAATTAGACTATATAGATTACTCTGACTCTTGAGCCACAGGTTTCGGGTTCGAAGTCCCGAAGGTGTCATGGATGTTTATAGTGGTTCGGAATCAGTTTTAAATCGTAGGTTCCCGTCTAATATGGGCCTGATATACCTACTTCTTAAAAGAAAAACATCTCCTGTCTCAAAATCTTCCAGAAGGCAGACCACCAGACCACCTTGGCTCAAATGGGGCAGTGGGAAAATGAAAAAGAAGATATACTCGTAGATTACAATGGAAGATGAATTTATATATATTTTTTACTAATACTTTCGTTTTTACGAAAATAATCATCAGAACATGTGTACATCAGCTATCAATGGATATTACTTAAAATATAGCCTGAACCATTCACTCATGAATCATAACCGCCTTCTGGATAGAACCCTTCTCCGACAACGATTGGTGCAGACGTCCAAAGAAGATATGGCATGGGAGAAAGCCTCATTAGGTATCCTTCCGTATACAAGCACAGTTCACTTCGTATTTTGCACTTTGAGGGCTATTAGATTTAAATAGGCCAGATGCATATCTGCTAGTTCCGCATTCTTATCATTCCTACTTGTAGCTTGTCAGTATATGGAATAACGAGAAGAACGCTAGGACACGTGCTACGACATCTATGCATTTGTAAATTACTCCAACTTGTGAAGCCTTATGACAAACATTATTTAACACAATATTTTGGTGATATAATTATCTCCCGTCATTTTCCGCTTCCACGGCCATCAAGATCTCCCGATTTATCTCCAATAGATGTCTGGCTGTTTATGTATATATATATATATATATATATACACTCAAGAGCCAAAACATTATGACCACCCCTACCTTTTTGCAATGAACTCGCCTGGATGACGTGGAAGGCACGTGATCAGGTGGAAGTGGTATTTAACTGGTATTAAGTGGTGATATTAATCCATGCCAAGGCGAGTTGAAGCTGTGTTGCTCGCCAAAGTTGGGCCAACTCATTATTGACAGGTGGTCATAATGTTTAGGCTCTTGGTATATATTGCTCTCTTGGAAATTTAGTAACCTGTGAAGGTGACACACTGTATAGGGAAAACACAGGTTTCTTTTATGTACAAAATTTATAAACACAATGTTCACATTCCTACTAAAGCATTATAATTCAGGGCATGTTTATTAAGTCATTATTTTCATTGTTATCCTTCTTTAGTAAGACAATTTACATGTCATTTCTCACTTAAAATAAAGTTAACTTTTAAATCACTGCACACATCACCAAACACGTATGTTCACACTTTGCAGAAACCTTCAGACAAACTCCAATGTAAATTGCAGTGGATTCCCCTTTCCAATATCCAATTGGAACCTACAGCAACAACAACAAAACGGAATACCTGAATGGGATTCGTACGTGTATGGAATCCCGGCCAGCGTCCTTTTGATTGGCACGCTAATGAGGAGACGTAGGTGGTGGTAATAGATTCCTCAGGAATTTAGTACAAGCATCAATGGCCTCCTGTTCTCGAAGAGGTGCTTTCAAGATTCAATTACGCCCAATCGGAAGATTTCGCAGCTCCTCTTGAATGCTGATCAGTTTGCTGGCGTCTTTAGTGGTAATTTGTAAGACGTTCTCATGTTATTAACGTTGAACTGCTTATTTTAATTTTCTTTCTGTGTGCGTTTAGTGGGATATTGTTTTTTTTATTTATTTCTTCATGTTTGCTTGTAACAATTATTTGGACAAGTTTAGTTATTTAAAGTCTAAGTTTCAGTTAGTAAGTGCAGTAGAAATATAAAGTACATAATAATAAAATGCACACTGAATACTTTAATAGGCAATGCCATTATATTATGGCTCAAGTTGAATCACGTAGTTGATCTAAAAACCCTGTAATCTATAAATAGATGTGTGCATAACTGCAACGAATGTTCACAAATACATAATAGCAAAACGTGCTTTCATCAACTCTTTAAATAAATTAAATTTTACCCTACACAAATGGTGTTTATATGAGTAGTGAACCAAACACTCGTTATCTTCCATCTAGCAAACAGGAATGAACACCTATATTCTAGATAGTGTTGCTGTAGAGGGAGGGATATCTTTGGCCGACCGTACAGATCTATGTGAACATTTTTGAACACAATCATTTTGTGGCAGAATTTCCTTCCGACATTTCGCATTTACGTGGCCGCCAAGATCACCCGATCTCCCTCCAACGGATTTCTGACTGTATATATATATATATATATATATATATATACAGTCAGAAATCCGTTGGAGTCCATATATACATATAAATTTGTGCGGTGTGTAAATATACCTTATATATATATATATATATATATAAAAAACACATACCTAGACCCTTTTGGAAATATAGTACCCTGGTAAGAAGAGATACTGTATAATGATATACTGTACACAGCATTCTCCTATGTTCAATAATTTATAAACCCTGTATTCTTATTCCAAGTATTAACTTTTATTGTTCAGGACATGTTTATTTACATTATTCCATACTTTGCTCTCTTGGAAATTTATTAACACGTTAAGGAGGGACTCTATATAAGGAAAACACGGGTTTGTCGTATGTACAAAAATTTATAAACACAATGTTCACATTCCTAATATTAACTTTTACAATGCAGAGCATGTTTATTACATGATTATTTCGATTGTTATTCTTCTTTAGTAAGAGAATTTACATGTCATTTCACTCTTAAAATAAGGTTAACTTTTAAATTACTACACATATCACCCACACGTATGTTCACACTTTGCGGAAACCTCCACACAAACTTCAATGTAAATTACAATGGGTTTCCTTTCCCAGTTTCTAATTGAGAATCTACAGCAACAGCAACAGCAACGAAACGGAATACCTGAATGGGATTCGTACGTGCATGGAATCCCGGCCAGCGTCCTTTTGATTGGCCCGCTAATGAGGAGGCGTAGGTGGTGGTAATAGATTCCTCAGGAATTTAGTACAAGCATCAATGGCCTTCTGTCTTCGAAGAGGTGCTTTCAAGATTCAATTACGCCCAATCGGAAGATTTCGCAGTTCGCCTTGAATGCTGATCAGTTTCGCCGGCTTCTTTAGTGGAAATTTGTAAGACGTTCTCATGTTATTAACATTGAACTGCTTGTTTTAATTTTCTTTCTGTGTGCGTTTAGTGGGGTTTTTAATTTATTTCTTAATGTTTGCTCTTAACAATTATTTGAACAAATTTGGTTATTACAGTCTAAGTTTCAGTTAGTAAATACAGTGGAAATATAAAGTGTTCATTGAATACTCTAATTGGCAATTCCATTGTTTTTGCTTTAGTTAGACTGTATTGTTGATCGAAAAACCATGTAATCTATAAATAGATGTGTGTATATCTGTAACGTGTATTCACAACTACATAATAGCAGACCCTGCTTTCATTAGCTATATAACAAAGAAATTGAAATAAATGTACAAAAAATGTTGATGAATTTTACCCTACACACAAGTTGTTTATATAAGGAAAGGAGCAAACACACAATACCTTCCGTCTAACATAATTTTTTAGATAATATCATTTATTAAATAATATGCATTAATATTATCAAAATTTATTAATATATACATTTATTCTTATTAATTACCATAAAAATATATATAATATTAAGTTTATATCAAATACGTGGACAGATTACCTATTTTATTTAAAATATGTAAATAGTTTTGAATTTCATAACGGCTAAATTTAAGATGCACAATAAATATTTTTAGTGAAATTCCAAAGTGTTTTTTATCTTTAAAATGTTTATTTAAGTACGCCTTGTTTCGGATTTTCAACCAGATACTAATTAATTGTACCTTTTAAACACTGTTATAGCTTATCGGATAAAAAAACGTTCAAATGTTGAATAATGTAAAAGTTGACTATTAAGTCATAATATACATAAAAACTATATGCATTCATTACCATAATTCATTTTGGAACGTCGAAAGATATAAAGGGAACACTAAAGGAACACTTATGTCGGAGACAGTGTTCTTGTAGGGGCAGGAATATCTTTAAGCGGAAGCACAGATCTGTATGAACTCTCAATTCTATAAGGTAGAGAGGCGACATACTTCTCACCTCATGCATCAATTTCTTGGAAAAGAAACTATAAAGAAAATGGCCATTAGGCTCACCCGATCTTAATCCAATTGGGCATGTATAGAAAGCTATCCGAGATGTGTTGTCCCCAAATTATGTATGAATTTAGAACTGTTTTATATGATCAATGGACAATGATACCCATGCATTTCATTGACCAGACCATAAACAGCATGGCCCACAGCTGCCAGGCTTGTATTGCCAGTAATAATTAAGCACTATTGAGTAATTTATAGTATTTTGTATTTAACTTCTATAGTATGTCTGAATTTAGGGCATTTTAACTTCTTGTTGATATCACAAAATGCAAATAAAAAATATAATATTTTCTGGTATTTCAAGTTACTTACTGGCTGCATAATACATATTATCACTAAGCACTAATTAATATATACATAATGAATTAAGATATCGGCCGTACCATGGCCAACGGCCGTACCATGCTGAATATACCGGTTCTCGTTAGATCACCGAAGTGAAGCATCATTGGGCGCGGTCAGTACTTGGGTGGGTGACCACCTGGGAACACCGCGTGCCGTTGGCAAATTTGGGACCTGAATGGCCGAGTGTCTAGCGCTCTGGCGCTCGGTGCCACAGGTTTCGGGTTCGAATCCCGGCGGTGCCATGGATGTTTGTAGTGGTTCGGAATCCACTTTAAGCTGTAGGTCCCGGTCTCCTATGACTGTAAGAGCGTCACGGAGCAAAAGTCAGGCTTCTACCTACGGGTGCTCCATCACAACAGAAGCTGCTTCCTTCCCCTTCAATCATGAGTCCATATGGGCTCGTGGGCTTGGCCAGCCAAGTGGGATAAGAAACAACAGCAACAACAGATATTTATATACATTTTCATGCTTTTTCTCCTAGATTTAATTATTATTGTAATGTCGTTTACTATGATATGCACGCATTTGTAAAATATGTTAGCTACTGTAATAATTAAATTTTACTTTTAATAAATTTATAAATTATTTATTTATTTATTATTTAGTTTAATCTAATAAATATTTTTTTTTAAATAAAATGTATATTATAAGGTTTTTAATATATATTTTATTATAAATAAGTTTATTATGGTATTAGTTTCTTACACCTTCTAGATAAATTTTTTTGAGAAATTATAATTAAATGTTTATAAGATTTTCTAGAAATGTCAATGCATTTGAGAATTGATATATTTCCATAGCTCTGCTTCAGCGCAAAAGAGATTAAGCTTATTGTCGTCTCGTAAATTAGATAAAGGGAAATTTTTAATCTTTTTTAATTTCATTTTTAATACTTTTTAAGTTCATCTTTATTTTAAAAATATTTACATATTAAACGAATAGAAAAAATAATGGCGAAAATTAATTTTCATTAAAAATTAAACATTTTTGTAGGTAGTATTATTGTATACTAAACTAATAATAATTTTATTAATAATTTTATTTGTATTATAGACTGGATATTTAAATTATAAACAAATTGGCTCTCATTTTATCACTAATTTAAATTCATCATTATTTTCTGTAAATTTATTTCAATATCTTTATTATATAGTTGAGCGAAGCAGAATTAAGGAAGCAAATTAAATTATGCTTAAAAATACACAGGTATAATTAATTCTGATCGTTATATTATAATTCTCATTTTATTTTGATTATTATGTACGTAATTGTTTTAATAAATATACAACAATCAACATGTCTATGTTATCTCATACATATATGAGGCACAAAATAATTGGAATATCTAACAATTTTTCTTTCACATAACAATGCAGTAGTTCAACATCTATTTGAAATCATATCAAAACTATTCTGCTTGCAATCTTGCTCACGATATGCATGAGTCTTCAGAGACGATATTAGCCAAACTATATCTTTAGGCGCCAACGGCCGTACCATGCTGAATATACCGGTTCTCGATAGATCACCGAATTCAAGCGTATGGGCATTGGGTGGGTGACCACCTGGGAACACCGCGTGCCGTTGGCAAATTTGGGACCTGAATGGCCGAGTGTCTGGCTCTCTGGCGCTCGGTGCCACAGGTTTCGGGTTCGAATCCCGGCGGTGCCATGGATGTTTGTAGTGGTTCGGAATCCACTTTAAGCTGTAGGTCCCGGTCTCCTATGATTGTAAGAGCGTCACGGAGCAAATGTCAGTTCGGAGCAAAGTTCTACCTACGGGTGCTCCATCACAACAGAAGCTGCTTCCTTCCCCTTCAATCATGAGTACGTATGGGCTCGTGGGCTTGGCCAGCCAAGTGGGATAAGAAACAACAATAACAACATATCTTCAGGCTTTCTGGCGAGTCGGTAAGCGTTAGTTAATCAACTCATGTGTCAGATGGCAATCTGAGGCTGCGTAGAAATACACGTAAACACAGTAGTTTAATAGCCACTATGCCATTGGAAATGAACTGTTGGCAATATATTTCCAAATTAACTGTCAGCCTTAACTGTTAGCCAGCCTATTCTTCTTTATTGCAAAGTCCATCTCAAAGAAGCTGTGTATTAATTAATTATTCATATATATTTCGATGAATAACATGAGCAAATCAGCTATTTACTGCGATAGAAGGGATAGAATTTGTATAAGAAGAAGATAATGACTCATGTAAATAGATCATTGAATATTGGAAATGGTAGGATGCTTGGAATAGGCTTATGCGAACAATCTGTTAAAATAGCAATGCTAATTTCAAGAAGTCATACATTGGAACATCTGAAGTGAAATCATGATTACAATATTCATATTCAGTTAACTTTTCTAATCATATATACCATAATACACTCATGTCCGAAATTATCTTCACGCGTACATAAATTCATGCATTTCTCAGAATTAATTACAACAATTATCTTTTACAATTTTATGAATTTGTCTGGAATGACACATAAATTCAAAGGAAATAATTTGAAAGCACTGCATACGATATGCAATTGTAGCATGAAACAATAAAAATGGTAAGAAAATGTAACAAGGAGAGTTCAGAAAAAAAAGTAATAACTCAAAAAAAGAATGAATTCGTAAGAATTTAATATGGAATGTGATCTTCCCTGATTTGAACACGCATATCTTAACATGTTTTCTTGGTGGCAATAACGTTGCTAACCACAGTTTGGTGAATTAAGCGCCATTCTTCCAGCAATGCCATTTTCATCTCTGAGAAGAGGACGTCTGCGTGCAATTGCTCCTCTAAAGTAATCTCATAATTCTATAATGTGATCATATAATTCTATAATGTGAATATATAATTTTATAATATGAATATATAATTCTATTATATGAATACATAATTCTATAATATGAATCTGATATATATGTAAATAAATGAAATCAAGCTTGTGCATAGGTCAAAGGTTCATATACTGGAAAAAAAACCCTGAAGATACGATATACAAATATCCATACTATATGTAAATACGGGGTAGTTCTCCCTAAAAGTCCTCCCAGAAGGCCTTGCCCTCCTTCTTCAGCTACACAGAGCAGAAGTCAGACTTCTACCTACCGGGTGCTTCATCAAAAACAGAAGCTGAACCCTTCTTCCCTCTTTCCATGAGGGGTGGTACAGCTTACTAAAACAGACATTTTTGTACAGGAATGTATAATTCTATAATGTAAATATATAATTCTATAATGTGAATATATAATTCTATAATCTGAATATATAATACTATAATCTGAATATATAATTCTATAATCTGAATATATAATTCTATAATGTGAATATATAATTCTATAATCTGAATATAATTTTATATTCTATAATCTGAATATAAAATTCTGTAATGTAGATATATAATTCTATAATGTGAATATATAACTATATAATATGAATATGGGTCTGAATGGCCGAGTGGCTAGCGCTCTGGCGCTCGGTACCACAGGTTTCGGGTTCAAGTCCCGACGGTGTCATGGATGTTTGTAGTAGGTCCCGGTCTTAATAGGATTGTAGAGCGCTGCGGGGGCATTGTTACTCCGCATCCGGGGCTTATCTTCAAGTTACACGAGCCCCCTGGGTAATGCAAAGAGAGTAACATCTGTGCAGCACTTGCCTTAAGGCATCCAAGACCAAGCTGTCTAAGTGTTAGAACAAAAAATAATATGAATATATTATTCTACAATGTGAATACATAATTCTATAATCTGAATCTGATATATAAATAAATAAAATCAATCTTGTTCATAGGTCAAGTGCACGATAATGGAAAAACCCCTCGTAAAGATACGATATACAAATTCCCAAACAATATGCAAATACGGGGTAGTTCTCCCTAAAAGTCTTCCCGGAAGGCCCTCCCCCTCCTTCTACAGCTATACGGAGCAGAAGTCAGACTTCTATTTACGGGTACTCTATCAAAAACAGAAGCTGCGCCCCTCTTCCCTCCTTCCATGAGGGATACGACAACAACAGAGTGACTCAAGAGTCATAGGGGAAAACTTTGAGGGGTGGTTGTATTGAAATGTATAGTAGGAAATGAACATGTAGAACACACCATTGAACAAATTTCTTTCAAAGTTTTAGTTTGTAAGTTCAAAATCTAAGTAAACCGGGACTGATAAGCATTTTTTTTTTTACTGAGTAATTTATGAAAAGTATATTTGCGATTCTGATTCAAAAAGAAGAACCTGTAATATATCGCTTTGCAATCCAGACACCCATTCCTTTTTTTATCAACATCTGATCAAAGAAATATTTTCCGCTCGGCCTGAAAAGAGACGTCAAAAATTTGAAACTGAATAGACTGCGGAATAAAGTTAGCTACTACAGCTACTTGATATGTCAAAACAAAATAAAATTTGAAGCAGACTGCTTCTTCGGATAGGAACACCTCATGTAAAATTGATGAATCCGTGAAATATCAGCAACGATCGATACTTGAAGAGCATTAGTAAAGAAAAACATACCCTTGTCGATGTGCCTTTTGCGACTTGCAGTTGAAAAATGAATCTAAAACGCATTATATATAGTGTTCTTTAGCTGGTTTTGTTATCAATTTTGAGTTCTTTTTTGTCATTGTACGTATTGATCCTTGTGCTCCATTAAAGTATCCCCCAAATTATCTGTTGGAAAGCTATGAAAGGAGAACAATGCAATCCTGAGTATATAATCCCTAATGTACGGATAAGAAAAGGGAAAACTTCCACTAGGCTGTATTTTGATGGCCAAACACAGCTCTTTATATCTGTATAATTTTTCTGTACATGTACTGTTACTGAACTCCTTCTAAACGGCTTGACCGATTTTGAGGACATTGTTTTTGTATGTTTGACAAAACATGTTTTTATGCTCTCCCCTTTAATGTAAGTTGCCACTAGATGGTGCTGCAGTATATCAACTTCTATACTGTTCAACCAATCGCTATGAAAATTGATAATAATATGTATTCGAGTATGGAAAATAGGTTTACGCTATCAACTTCATTGTTACTTGCCACCAGATGGTGTTGCAGCATTGCATCTTATACACCGTTCAAACGATATCCATAAACATTAGTATGTACATATATTGGAATATGGATAATTTTTTTTTGGCAGGACGATGTACTCCGGTTTCTGCTAGTTTATATATATATACATATATATACTGCTAGTATATATAATTATGTGTTATCTTATTTTGGTAGTTTGTAATTCCCGAATTGATTGTTGTATTACTCTTTGGCAGGTGGCCTGATATAAAGGGATTGAGTTCTAATTTTGCATTCGAAACAACACACACACATATGATATATCCATATATATATATATATATGATATATCCGTATATATATCCAGCTATATATACATATGTCAGGCACTTTGGATTTTGGAAGTTTGGAGTTTGTGTCCCGGCGGTACCATGGATATTTGTAATGCTTCGGCATCGTTTAAACCGTAGGTCCCAGCTAGATATAATCTTAGAGCGTATGATCGTGGGTAGTGTTACTCGAGTCCATAGCTATATACACGTGTGGGTAATCCTAAATGAGTAACGTCGATGCAGTCCTTCCTTATGGCATCAAGATAACTAACTGCCACTGTATTGCCAGCCGCATTAGAAATATATATTTATATATATATATATATATATATATATATATATATATAATATGAAATCTGTGAGGGAAATTAAAAGATAGATAGAGGGACTAAGAGATTTTTCTTATTATAGGAAGTGATATTATTTCTTTTTTTATCTTATAATAATAAATAGAAAAATTTAGTATTTATGTATGTAATTTAAATAAAGTTTCAACTTTAAATACCATATCTGGAAATACATTCAGTCACCAAAGACGCTATTTATTTTTTGGGGAACATAACTCCTTTAGTATAACTGAAATTTATCGAAACAGTATTAAAAATGTAAGAGTTTTCTCAAACGTATAACAACTTTTTGAAAGGCACGCGATCGATTGGAGAGTCTTATAAAATATCAATAACCCGCGGGGTTCAAGAACTTCACCCAGACACCAATAAAATACATCTACAAACAGTTTGTAAGTGAAATAAAATATCTCCAGAGCATTCCGTGAGAAATGAACTCTTTTATGAGATATAGATCCATTTTTCAGCATTAAATTGAAATGTGTCTGGACATTCGAGGATCCCTGTTTGAGGAATGCGTTTTCCGATTTACCAACCCTAGCTATAGTACACATTTCGTATCTGGAATAGACTCTTGACAAATAATACTCGCAGGAAAAAAAGAGTTAGGGGTGAATAAGTAAGAATATATTGTTGTTTAAGGTACATTGTATTAAATTTTATTTGGTTTACAGAACTTGTATTTATCTTTGTAGTCTGCTTTACAAATATAAATTATTTAGTCTGTAATGTATTGATATTTAATGGGCTCATATAATATATATATATATATATATTTATATATATTGGGCTGATATTTTAATAATAATACATAAGTGACGAATTACAACTTTGATATATATAATAACATTTATTTTGCTTTCCCTGATTTATTGACCTATAACTGATACATTCAAGTTTTTCTTTAAGCCTATTAACCAAGTATTTTCTAAGCAATTGATCCTCGCCTTTCCGTAAATAATCGCTGACTTAATATATCTTTTCCAAGACTTTCCTTTTTCATTTTTCATGCTCTGTAATCTAATAAATTATACTGTATTCTACTCTTGCCCAAACTGACTTTTAAAAGGTTACTCAGTTGTTAAACACTACCCATTGAGAGAAGATTGTGCATATGCGAATAAAATAAAGGCCTACAACCAAATGATGGCCTTCTAGTAATGTGCACAATTACATATGGGCACATTCAGTTTCTAATTCGTTAGTAATCGCAGTTGTAATCGCTACATTTAGAAATGATGAGGTTTGATGGTGGTTATTACATTGTGCGCAAAGCATCTCGCATCGATATTCAGGCTGCTTGGTGAAAATTGCCTCGGTTTTCTTTTATATGGCACACAAATGCTGGGAAGTTCCCAAGGTTCTTTAGATATACTTCTCGCTTCATCTCTCATTGGTGGTTGGTGGCGGTGGTTTGTTGGTTTCCCGGTATATACACGTAGTTATCAAAATAATGGAAACACCTGTGAATATAATACTTGTGAATTTATGCGCTTGTTGAGCATTAAAATGTAACATTTTCTACCAGTTTTTTAATAGAAAAATTATATATCATGGTAGCTCGAGATAGCATTATTGGAAGCTTGGAGTTTTGTCAAAAGCTTAAAATGTCAGACATCACAGAGTTCAAAGAGGCTAAATTGTAGGTGGCTGACTAGCTGGAGAACAGTGGTTCTCTGTTGGCTCAATCATAACCCTGAAAGGAAGGACCACTGGAGAGAAGTTTTAATTGACCAGGTCCATTATATGATGCAAACTTTATTTTCTGCATTACATGAAGTTTTCCAGAATAATAATGATTCTATTCATGCAGCAGGAATTGTCCAATCACGGTTTGATGAACACGAGGATGAAGTACAACATCTACTTTTATGGTCTATTTTAGAGGTATCAATCCGGAATCGATTTCTCCCGGAAATTTCACAATATCTCCATGAAGAATGGTTCAATATTCTTCTAAACGCTATTCAACACTTGTATGGTCTGATTCTCCGATGAATCCAAGTTGTATTAAGTGACAAATACTGTCCTACGCCATACTAATAAAAGGTGCCATATAACTCTTAGGTGTTTTCCATTATTTTTACAACCATCTATATATATTTCTATAAATATACATATAGATAGATATAGAGAGAAACCAGTCTACCATAAATCAATTACACTACGATGAATGTAGATCTAAAATTGCTCAAATTAAACAAAGTAACTCACAATATGCAACAATATACTTTAAAGAATTCATAATTTATATAAATATTAACCTTTAATTAATCAAGATTGATAGAAACGAAATTTACCATCTTATAATATTTTTCATTTTTTTATATTACCACGCAAGCAGTTTCTTTTAACTTTAACACGATAATTAATCTTTTCTTATGTGCCACGAAAATTTTATTTGCTATGAAATAATACTCGAAGATGAGCTTTATTACCCTGGTTGGAGCTAAAGTTTGGACCAGCAATTGACAGCAAAAAAATAAAGCAAAAATCGATGGCAAGCATGTTCGAAACTTTTACAACCCAAACTTTATAACTTTTCAGAAAAGAAGCCATCACATCATTCGACCGATTACACAATAAAAGAAATCCCACTTTATTCTCCCGTCTCTGATCTGCACCGGAGAAGTTACATCCCGCTTTTTTTCCAGATTCCTCTCCGGCGATCTATTTAATTAGTCCGAACAAAGCCATTGCCGGGAAATTGCCTAATCATTGTCACGCCACGAAGAACCTTTGGATCACGTAGAAGGGGAATGCTCAGTCGACTTTTTTAGCTCCTCTTCACCACCCCTTGACGAGTGGTGACCCCTTTTCGATGACGCTCGTTAAACTGTAACCGCAGATGTTGCCTCCCTATCCATTAACCGCGACATCGACCAGAAAAAAAGAAAGTTTCCCACTTTTAGCTCATTCATCACATATGACGCCTTGCAAATCCCTGATGCAGGAAATGATTGCGGTCAGTTCTGGGGAAATCTGAATGAGAAATTTCTTGATGTGCACCTTGGGACCATAGAGAATGACTTTTAGATGAATGACGTTTCCTTTTTATACCACGTCATAAATATGAAACAAAGTGAGTAAGATTTTATTACATCATTGCTATGCAAAAATTTTTTATTTTCTCAGGGATTAAGTTACATAACATAAATTATTTTCTTATATATATAAAACTAGGTGTTGTCGGATAAAATTAAATGACTAGATTAGATTCTGATGAGCAAAATTTGAAATTATTAATTTTTAAACTTTTTTTTTTATCACCATGATATTTTTGTAATTTTTTTTCCATGGATCTTTCTGACTTATACAAATATTTTAAAATTATTCCTTTTTGGCGAACAGATTTATGGCAGGTTTTAAAGCTGCTATAATATTTGATTCATTATTTATAACCTAATTGAGATTAAAGTCATCTGCTGTATTAAAATATAGTTTAGATAATAAGCAACGATAAACTGATATAATAAATAATTACAAAAATATCTATGAAGCTCTAACTACATTAGCATTATTTATTAAATTATTAGTTTGTATTCGTCATCTTATCTTTACTTCACTATATGAATTAATTTTATATAGCAATCTAATTCTATACAGCACAAAGGATAACTTTCGACTTTTTTGCATATATTTCAAAAGCACTTCAATACTTTTTAAAATGAAATAGCTAGAGAGAAAGAGATACATGGAGATAGAGATAGAGATAGATAGAGATAGAGAGACAGAGAGAGAGAGTGATAGACAGAGAGAGAGATAGAGAGGGAGAGACAGAGAGAGAGATAGAGAAGAGAGATAGATAAAGAGATAGAGATCGATAGATAGAGAGATATATAGAGAGAGAGGGAAAGAGAGTAAGATAGACAGATAGAGATAGAGAGAGAGAGAGAGACAGATAAATAGAGGGAAACCAACATTCAATTAGACTAATATGAATGTTTGAGTGTACATAGATCACAAATTGCGCAAGTTAAACAAAGTAGCTTTTAATACGCAACAATAAACTTTAAAGAGTACATAATTTACATAACTACTAAGCATTAGGCAAAAAGGAATTATAGAAATATTTCTCATCGAGTAATATTTCTCATTTTTTTTAATATTACCACACCGGCTATTTCTTTCACTTTACTACGATAATTAATATTTTCTTATGTGGCACAAAAATTTTATTTGCTATTAAATAATACTCAAATCTGAGCTTTATTACCCTGATTGGAGCCAAAGTTTGGACCAGCAATTGACAGCAAAAAAAAATAAAGTAAAAATCGATGGGAAGCATGTTCGAAACTTTTACAACCCAAACTTTATAACTTTTCAGAAAAGAAGCCAGCCCACCACTCGACCGTTTACACAATAAAAGAAATCCCACTTTATTCTCCCGTCTCTGATCTGCACCGGAGAAGTTAAATCCCGTTTTTTTTCCAGATTCCTCTCCGGCGATCTAATTAAGTAGTTCGAACAAAGCCATTGCCGGGAAATTGCCTAATCATTGTCACGCCACGAAGAACCTCTGGAAGTCGTAGAAGGGGAATGCTCAGCCGACTTTTTTAGCTCCTCTTTACCACCCCTTGACGAGTGGTGAACCCCTTTTCGATGACGCTCGTTAAACTGTAACCGCAGATGTCGCCTCCCTATCCATTAACCGCGGCATCGACCAAAAAAAGAAAGTTTTCGCACTTTTAGCTCATTCATCACATATGACGCCTTGCAAATCCTTGGTGCAGAAAGGGATTGCGGTCAGTTCTGGGAAAATCTAAATGACAAATTTCTTCAAGTGCATCTTGGGACCTCTAGGAATGGCTTTTAGATTTATTTCCCTTTTTATACCACATCATAAATATGAAACAAAGTGAGGTAGATTTTATTACATCATTATTATGCAAAAACTTTTTGTTTCCTGAGGGATTAAGTTACATAAAATAAATTATTTCCTTATATATATAAAACTAGGTGCTGTTGGATAAAATTAAATGACTAGATTAGATTCTGATGAGCGAAATTTGAAATTATTAATTTTTCAACTTTTCTTTTTATCGCCACGATATTTTTGTAATTTTTTTTCCATGGATCTTTCTGACGTATACAGATATTTCAAAATTATTCCTCTTTGGCGACCAGCTTTATGGCAGGTTTTAACGCTGCTATAATGTTTGATTCATTATATATAACCTAATTGAGATTAATGTCATCAAAAATATAGTTTAGATAATATGCAACGATAAACTGGTATAATAAATAATTACAAAAATATCTATGAAACTCTAACTACATTAGGATTATTTATTAAATTATTAGTTTGAATTCTTCATCTTATCTTTACTTCACTATATGAATTAATTTTATATTTATTAAATTATTAGTTTGAATTCGTCATCTTATCTTTACTTCACTATATGCATTAATTTTATATTTATTAAATTATTAGTTTGAATTCGTCATCTTATCTTTACTTCACTATATGAATTAATTTTATATTTATTAAATTATTAGTTTGAATTCGTCATCTTATCTTTACTTCACTATATGAATTAATTTTATATTTATTAAATTATTAGTCTGAATTCGACATCTTATCTTTACTTCACTATATGAATTAATTTTATATTTATTAAATTATTAGTTTGAATTCGTCATCTTATCTTTACTTCACTATATGCATTAATTTTATATTTATTAAATTATTAGTCTGAATTCGACATCTTATCTTTACTTCACTATATGCATTAATTTTATATTTATTAAATTATTAGTTTGAATTCGTCATCTTATCTTTACTTCACTATATGCATTAATTTTATATTTATTAAATTATTAGTTTGAATTCGTCATCTTATCTTTACTTCACTATATGAATTAATTTTATATTTATTAAATTATTAGTTTGAATTCGTCATCTTATCTTTACTTCACTATATGAATTAATTTTATATTTATTAAATTATTAATTTGAATTCGTCATCTTATCTTTACTTCACTATATGAATTAATTTTATATTTATTAAATTATTAGTTTGAATTCGTCATCTTATCTTTACTTCACTATATGCATTAATTTTATATTTATTAAATTATTAGTTTGAATTCGTCATCTTATCTTTACTTCATTATATGCATTAATTTTATATTTAATTAATTATTAGTTTGAATTCGTCATCTTATCTTTACTTCACTATATGCATTAATTTTATATTTATTAAATTATTAGTTTTAATTGTCATCTTATCTTTACTTCACTATATGAATTAATTTTATATTTATTAAATTATTAGTTTGAATTCTTCATCTTATCTTTACTTCACTATATGAATTAATTTTTATATTTATTAAATTATTAGTTTGAATTCGTCATCTTATCTTTACTTCACTATATGCATTAATTTTATATTTATTAAATTATTAGTTTGAATTCGTCATCTTATCTTTACTTCACTATATGAATTAATTTTATATTTATTAAATTATTAGTTTGAATTCGTCATCTAATCTTTACTTCACTATATGAATTAATTTTATATTTATTAAATTATTAATTTGAATTCGTCTTCTTATCTTTACTTCACTATATGAATTAATTTTATATTTATTAAATTATTAGTCTGAATTCGACATCTTATCTTTACTTCACTATATGCATTAATTTTATATTTATTAAATTATTAGTTTGAATTCGTCATCTTATCTTTACTTCATTATATGCATTAATTTTATATTTATTAAATTATTAGTTTGAATTCGTCATCTTATCTTTACTTCAGTATATGCATTAATTTTATATTTATTAAATTATTAGTTTTAATTGTCATCTTATCTTTACTTCACTATATGAATTAATTTTATATTTATTAAATTATTAGTTTGAATTCGTCATCTTATCTTTACTTCACTATATGAATCAATTTTATCTAATTCTACACAGCACAAAGGATAATTTTCGACTTTTGTGCATATATTTCAAAAGCACTTATACTTTTTAAAATGAAATAGCTAGAGAGAAAGAGATAGATGGAGATAGAGATAGAGATAGAGAGACAGAGACAGAGTGATAGACAGAGAGAAAGATAGAGAGGGAGAGACAGATAGAGAGATAGATAAAGAGATAGAGATCGATAGATAGAGATATATATAGAGAGGGAAAGATAGTATGATAGACAGATAGAGATAGAGAGAGACAGATAAATAGAGAGAAACCAACATTCAATTAGACTAATATGAATGTTTGAGTGTACATAGATAAAAAATTGCGCAAGTTAAACAAAGTAGCTTTTAATTCGCAACAATAAACTTTAAAGAATACATAATATACATAACTACTAAGCATTAGGCAAAAAGGAATTATAGAAATAATTCTCATTGAGTAATATTTCTCATTTTTTTTTAATATTACCACACAGGCTATTTCTTACACTTTGCCAAGATAATTAATCTTTTCTTATGTGCCACAAAAATTTTATCTGCTATGAAATAATACTCAAATCTGAGCTTTATTACCCTGGTTGGAGCCAAAGTTTGGACCAGCAATTGACAGCAAAAAAAAAAATAAAGTAAAAATGGATGGGAAGCATGTTCGAAACTTTTACAACCCAAACTTTATAACTTTTCAGAAAAGAAGCCAGCCCACCACTCGACCGTTTACACAATAAAAGAAATCCCACTTTATTCTCCCGTCTCTGATCTGCACCGGAGAAGTTAAATCCCGTTTTTTTTCCAGATTCCTCTCCGGCGATCTAATTAAGTAGTTCGAACAAAGCCATTGCCGGGAAATTGCCTAATCATTGTCACGCCACGATTGGATCATGTAGAAGGAAATGCTCAGCCGACTTTTTTAGCTCCTCTTCACCACCCCTTGACGAGTTGTGAACCCCCTTTTCGATGACGCTCGTTAAACTGTAACCGCAGATGTCGCCTCCCTATCCATTAACCGCGACATCGACCAAAAAAAAGAAAGTTTCCCACTTTTAGCTCATTCATCACATATGACGCCTTGCAAATCCTTGGAGCAGGAAAGGATTGCGGTCAGTTCTGGGGAAAATCTGAATGACAAATTTCTTCATGTGCATCTTGGGACCTCTAGGAATGGCTTTTAGATTTATATTCCTTTTTATACCACATCATAAATATGAAACAAAGTGAGGTTGGTTTTTATTACATCATTATTATGCAAAAACTTTTTGTTTCCTGAGGGATTAAGTTACATAACATAAATTATTTCCTTATATATATAAAACTGGATAAAATTAAATGACTAGATTAGATTCTGATGAGCAAAATTTGAAATTATTAATTTTTCAACTTTTCTTTTTATCACCACGATATATTGTAATTTTTTTCCATGGACTTTTCTGACGTATACAGATATTTCAAAATTATTCCTCTTTGGCGACCAGCTTTATGACAGGGTTTAACGCTGCTATAATTTTTGAATCATTATATATAACCTAATTGAGATTAATCTCATGTGCTGTATTAAAATATAGTTTAGATAATATGCAAAGATAAACTGGTATAATAAATAATTACAAAAATATCTATGAAACTCTAACTACATTAGCATTATTTATTAAATTATTAGTTTGAATTCGACATCTTATCTTTACTTCACTATATGAATCAATTTTATATGACAATCTAATTCTATACAGCACAAAGGATAATTTTCGACTTTGTGCATATATTTCAAAAGCACTTCAATACTTTTTAAAATGAAATATCTAGAGAGAAAGAGATAGATGGAGATAGAGATAGAGATAGATACAGATAGAGACACAGAGAGAGAGATAGAGAGGGAGAGACAGATAGAGAGATAGAGAAGAGAGATAGATAGATAGATAGAGATCGATAGATAGAGAGATATACACTGAAGTGACAAAAGTCATGGGATAGCAATATGCAAATTTTCAGATGGCAGTAGCATCGCGTAGAACAAGTATAAATGCGCAGTGCTTTTGCAGAGCTTTCATTTCTGTTCAAGTTATTCATGTGAAGTGGTTTTGACGTGATGATGACCGCACGACGAGAATTAACAGACTTTGAACGTGGAATGTTAGTTGGAGCTAGACGCATGGCTCATGCCATTTCGGAAATCGTTAGGGAATTCAACATTCCCAGATCCACTGTGTCAAGAGTGTGCCGAGAGTATGAAATTTCAAGCATAACATCCCACCATGGACAGCGCAGTGGTCGACCGCCTGCACTTAACGACCGAGACCGGCGACGTCTGCAAAGAGTCGTAAATTCTAACAGACAAGCAACACTGCGTCAAATAACCGCAGAAATCAATGTGGGACGCACAAGGGACTTGTCTGTTAGAACTGTGCGGAGAAATTTGGCTTTCTTGGGCTATTCCAGCAGAAGACCGACTCGAGTGCCTTTACTGACAGAACGACATCGCTTGCAGCGACTCTCGTGGGCACGTGAGCATATCGGTTGGTCCCCAGATGAATGGAAAACCGTGGCCTGGTCCGACGAGTCACGATTTCAGTTGGTAAGAGCTGATGGTAGGGTTCGAGTGTGGCGCAGACCCCACGAAGCCATGGACCCAAACTGTCAGCAAGGCACTGTTCAAGCTGGCGGTGGCTCCGTAATGGTGTGGGCTGTTTTTTCATGGCATGGACTTGGTCCTCTGGTGCGACTGGACCTAACATTGACTGGAAATGCTTATGTTCAACTACTTGGAGATCACTTGCAACCATTCATGGGCTTATGTACCCAAACAACGATGGGATTTTTATGGATGACAATGCGCCATGTCACCGGGCCACAACTGTTCGCGATTGGTTTAAAGAACATTCTGGACAATTCCAACGAATGATCTGGCCACCTAGATCGCCCGACATGAATCCCATCGAGCATTTATGGGACATCATCGAGAGGTCTGTTCGTGCCCAAAATCCTGTACCATCAACGCTTTCACAATTATGGACGTCTATCGAGACAGCATGGCTCAATATTCCTGCAGAAGACTTCCAACGATTTGTTGAGTCCATGCCACGTCGAGTTGCTGCATTTCGCCGGGCGAAAGTAGGGCCGACACGATATTAAGAGGTATCCCATGACTTCTGTCACTTCAGTGTATATAGATACAGGGAAAGATAGTAAGATAGACAGATAGAGATAGAGAGACAGAGACAGACAGATAAATAGAGAGAAACCAACATTCAATTAGACTAATATGAATGTTTGAGTGTACATAGATAAAAAAATTGCTCAAATTAAACAAAGTAGCTCAAAATAAGCAACAATAAACTTTAAAGAATGCATAATTTACATAACTACTAAGCATTAGGCAAAAAGGAATTATAGAAATATTTCTCATCGAGTAATATTTCTTTTTTTTTTTTTTAATATTGCCACACAGGCTATTTCCTTCACTTTACCACGATAATTAATCTTTTCTTATGTGCCACAAAAAATGTTATTTGCTATGAAATAATATTCAAATCTGAGCTTTATTACCCTGGTTGGAGCCAAAGTTTGGACCAGCAATTGACAGCAAAAAAAAAAATAAAGTAAATATCGATGGGAAGCATGTTCGAAAGTTTTACAACCCAAACTTTATAACTTTTCAGAAAAGAAGCCAGCCCACCACTCGACCGTTTACACAATAAAAGAAATCCCACTTTATTCTCCCGTCTCTGATCTGCACCGGAAAAGGTAAATTCCGGTTTTTTTCAGATTCCTCTCCGGTGATCTAATTAAGTAGTTCGAACAAAGCCATTGCCGGGAAATTGCCTAATCATTGTCACGCCACCAAGAACCTCTGGAGCACGTAGAAGGGAATGCTCAGCCGACTTTTTAGCTGCTCTTTACCACCCCTTGACGAGTGGTGAACTCTCTTTTCGATGACGCTCGTTAAACTGTAACCGCAGATGTCGCCTCCCTATCCATTAACCGCGACATCGATCAAAAAAAAGAAAGTTTCCCACTTTTAGCTCATTCATCACATATGACGCCTTGCAAATCCTTGATGCAGGAAATGATTGCGGTCAGTTCTGGGGAAATCTGAATGACAAATTTCTTGATGTGCACCTTGGGACCATAGAGAATGACTTTTAGATGAATGACGTTTCCTTTTTATACCACGTCATAAATATGAAACAAAGTGAGTAAGATTTTATTACATCATTACTATGCAAAAACTTTTTATTTTCTGAGGGATTAAGTTACATAACATAAATTATTTTCTTATATATATAAAACTAGGTGTTGTCGGATAAAATTAAATGACTAGATTAGATTCTGATGAGCAAAATTTGAAATTATTAATTTTTCAACTTCTTTTTTTATCAACACGATATTTTTGTAATTTTTTTTCCATGGATCTTTCTGACGTATACAGATATTTTTAAATTATTCCTCTTTGGCGGCCAGCTTTATGTCAGGTTTTAACGCTGCTATAATGTTTGATTCATTATATATAACCTAATTGAGATTAATGTCATCTGCTGTATTAAAATATAGTTTACATAATATGCAACGATAAACTGGTATAATAAATAATTACAAAAATATCTATGAAATTCTAACTACATTAGCATTATTTATTAAATTATTAGTTTGAATTCTACATCTTATCTTTACTTCACTATATGAATTAATTTTATATTTATTAAATTATTAGTTTGAATTCGACATCTTATCTTTACTTCACTATATGAATTAATTTTATATTTATTAAATTATTAGTTTGAATTCTACATCTTATCTTTACTTCACTATATGAATTAATTTTATATTTATTAAATTATTAGTTTGAATTCGACATCTTATCTTTACTTCACTATATGAATTAATTTTATATTTATTAAATTATTAGTTTGAATTCGACATCTTATCTTTACTTCACTATATGAATTAATTTTATATTTATTAAATTATTAGTTTGAATTCGTCATCTTATCTTTACTTCACTATATGAATTAATTTTATATTTATTAAATTATTAGTTTGAATTCGACATCTTATCTTTACTTCACTATATGAATTAATTTTATATTTATTAAATTATTAGTTTGAATTGCTTATCTTTACTTCACTATCATATTTATTAAATTATTAGTTTGAATTCGTTCTTTACTTTCACTATATGAATTAATTTTATATTTATTAAATTATTAGTTTGAATTCGTCATCTTATCTTTACTTCACTATATGAATTAATTTTATATTTATTAAATTATTAGTTTGAATTCGACATCTTATCTTTACTTCACTATATGAATTAATTTTATATTTATTAAATTATTAGTTTGAATTCGACATCTTATCTTTACTTCACTATATGCATTAATTTTATATTTATTAAAATTATTAGTTTGAATATCGGCATCTTATCTTTTACTTTGACTATATGCTTCACTATTAATTTTATATTTATTAAATTATTAGTTTGAATTCGTCATCTTATCTTTACTTCACTATATGAATTAATTTTATATTTATTAAATTATTAGTTTGAATTCGTCATCTTATCTTTACTTCACTATATGCATTAATTTTATATTTATTAAATTATTAGTTTGAATTCGTCATCTTATCTTTACTTCACTATATGAATTAATTTTATATTTATTAAATTATTAGTTTGAATTCGTCATCTTATCTTTACTTCACTATATGAATTAATTTTATATTTATTAAATTATTAGTTTGAATTCGACATCTTATCTTTACTTCACTATATGAATTAATTTTATATTTATTAAATTATTAGTTTGAATTCGTCATCTTATCTTTACTTCACTATATGAATTAATTTTATATTTATTAAATTAAATTATTATTATCTTTACTTCACTATATGAATTAATTTTATATTTATTAAATTATTAATTTGAATTCGTCTTCTTATCTTTACTTCAATTTAATTTTATATTTATTAAATTATTAGTCTGAATTCGACATCTTATCTTTACTTCACTATATGAATTAATTTTATATTTATTAAATTATTAGTCTGAATTCGACATCTTATCTTTTTACTTCACTATATGCATTAATTTTATATTTATTAAATTATTAGTTTGAATTCGTCATCTTATCTTTACTTCACTATATGCATTAATTTTATATTTATTAAATTATTAGTTTGAATTCGTCATCTTATCTTTACTTCACTATATGCATTAATTTTATATTTATTAACTTATTAGTTTGAATTCGTCATCTTATCTTTACTTCACTATATGAATTAATTTTATATTTATTAAATTATTAGTTTGAATTCGTCATCTTATCTTTACTTCACTATATGAATCAATTTTATCTAATTCTATACAGCACAAAGGATAATTTTCGACTTTTGTGCATATATTTCAAAAGCACTTATACTTTTTAAAATGAAATAGCTAGAGAGAAAGAGATAGATGGAGATAGAGATAGAGATAGAGAGACAGAGACAGAGTGATAGACAGAGAGAAAGATAGAGAGGGAGAGACAGATAGAGAGATAGATAAAGAGATAGAGATCGATAGATAGAGATATATATAGAGAGGGAAAGATAGTATGATAGACAGATAGAGATAGAGAGAGACAGATAAATAGAGAGAAACCAACATTCAATAAGACTAATATGAATGTTTGAGTGTACATAGATAAAAAATTGCGCAAGTTAAACAAAGTAGCTTTTAATTCGCAACAATAAACTTTAAAGAATACATAATTTACATAACTACTAAGCATTTGGCAAAAAGGAATTATAGAAATAATTCTCATTGAGTAATATTTCTCATTTTTTTTTAATATTACCACACAGGCTATTTCTTTCACTTTGCCACGATAATTAATCTTTTCTTATGTGCCACAAAAATTTTATCTGCTATGAAATAATACTCAAATCTGAGCTTTATTACCCTGGTTGGAGCCAAAAGTTTGGACCAGCAATTGACAGCAAAAAAAAAAATAAAGTAAAAATGGATGGGAAGCATGTTCGAAACTTTTACAACCCAAACTTTATAACTTTTCAGAAAAGAAGCCAGCCCACCACTCGACCGTTTACACAATAAAAGAAATCCCACTTTATTCTCCCGTCTCTGATCTGCACCGGAGAAGTTAAATCCCGTTTTTTTTCCAGATTCCTCTCCGGCGATCTAATTAAGTAGTTCGAACAAAGCCATTGCCGGGAAATTGCCTAATCATTGTCACGCCACGAAGAACCTTTGGATCACGTAGAAGGAAATGCTCAGCCGACTTTTTTAGCTTCTCTTCACCACCCCTTGACGAGTGGTGAACCCCTTTTCGATGACGCTCGTTAAACTGTAACCGCAGATGTCGCCTCCCTATCCATTAACCGCGACATCGACCAATAAAAAAGAAAGTTTCCCACTTTTAGCTCATTCATCACATATGACGCCTTGCGAATCCTTGGTGCAGGAAAGGATTGCGCTCAGTTTTGGGGAAATCTGAATGACAAATTTCTTGATGTGCATTTTGGGACCAAGAAGAGGGACTTTTAGATTTATTTCCGTTTTTATACCCCATCATAAATATGAAACAAAGTGAGGTAGATTTTATTACCTCATTATTATGCAAAAACTTTTTATTTTCTGATGGCTAAAGTTACATAACATAAGTTATTTCATGTATAAACTAATTGCTGTTGGATAAAATTAAATGATTAGATTAGATTTTGATGAGCAAAATTTGAAATTATTTATCTTCCAGAAATAATTTCAACCCGATTTAAGGCTGAGTTTCAATCCGCTGGCGGCTTTGTTGTAGACACTGTTTCAAAAAACGAGGAGAATCGATGGCGTTTGTGATGTTCAGCATCTTGCCTCGTTCGTCGGAATACATGGTGGGAATTTTCCTCATTTTCCCCAAATAATATGCCCATTTGTGGAAATTCCCCCTAAAAGTCTTCCTTAAAGGCATTACCATCCTTCTTCAGCTACACGGAGGCAAGTCAGACTTCTAACTACGGGTGCTCCATCACAATAGCAACTGACCCTTCTTCCATGAGGGATTTGACAACAAACAATTTTTTTGAGAATCTTTAAAGCTGCCATAATATTTTATTTATTATATATAATTTAATGGATATTAATGTAAACTGATGCATTAAAAATTTAATATAGATTATATTCAAAAATAAAATGGGCATAATAAATAATTACAAAAATATCTATAAATTGTAACTACATTAGCATTATTTAATAGCATAATTTCTGATAATTAGGGACTACAACTAACACCACAAAAGAATTAGAAGCTGAACTGTACATACTACTAATGGGACTTTCAATCAGTCATTGGACTCTAATATGGGATATTACATTCGTATATACAGGTATATTCGCATATACCTGCGTGTATATACATATTCGCATATACACGCAGGGAAAGAATATCTTCTTTCCCTGGGATTTCTTTCCCTGGGATCTTATCGATTGAATAACTTTTTAAAAATCAGCTGTTTTTAAAGGTTAAGAATAATATAGTAATGCAATTTAGTAATACAGTATAATACAGTCTAATACAGTAAAAATTAGTAGATTACAGAACTTGATAAATGAAAAAAAAAGTCTAGGGGAAAAAATATTAAGATTATTTACAGAAAGATAAGAATCGGTTGTTATAGCAAAATACTAGGTACTATGCTATACTAACCCTATTAGGGTTAAAACAAAAAAATTGAATTTGGTCTGTTGTAGATAGATAAATCAAGAAAAGCAAAACAAACTTTATTACAAATATATCAAAAATTTTAATTGTTTAATAATGTATTATTATTAAAATATCAGTAACTCAAAACATTACAGACTAAAGAATTTATTTTAGTAAAGCAGACTACAAAGATAAATACAAATTCAAATAAAATTTAATACAATGTTCCTTAAACAACAATATATTCCTACTTGTATACAAGTACAAAATTGGATAAAATAAAAAAGAAATATTATTATATATGTATGCGTGTGTTGTTGTTGTTGTTTCATTTGGCAAAATTAGAACTCAATCCATTTACATAAGGCTAGTCACCAAAGGCCAAAATCAATTCAGAATTACACAATGGCCTGGGCCTGATGGCCAAGTGACTAGCACTCTGGCGTTCGGTACCATAGGTTTCAGGTTCGAGCCCCGACGGTGCCATGAATGTTTGTAATGGTTTGGAATTCACTTTAAATCAAAGGTTCCGGTCTAACATGATTATAGAGAGTTATGGGGATAGTGGCAGTTGCGTCCGTAGCCTATCTTCAAGAAACACGTGCCCCTGGATAGTGCTAAATGAGTAACAGCAGTGAAGCCCTTTGCTTATGGCATAAGTATTAACTGTCTGTATTTCCAGCTGCATTAGAACAACAACGGATCGATAATGATATAGATATATTATATATATCATCCCATTAAATATCAATACATTACAGAGTAAAAAATTTATTTTTATAAAGCAGTCTACAAAGATAAATACAAGTTTTGTAAACCAAATAAAATTTAATACAATGTATCTTAAACAACAATATATTCTTACTTATCCATCCCTAACTCTTTTTTTCTGCTAGTATTATTTGTCAAGAGCCTATTCCAGATACGAAATGTGTACTATAGCTCTGGTTGGTAAATCGGGAAACGCATTCCTCAAACAGGGATCCTCGAATGTCCAGACACATTTCAATTTAATGCTGAAAAATGGATCTATATCTCATAAAAGAGTTCATTTCTCACGGAATGCTCTGGAGATATTTTATTTCACTTACAAACTGTTTGTAGATGTATTTTATTGGTGTCTGGGTGAAGTTCTTGAACCCCGCGGGTTATCGATATTTTATGAGACTCTCCAATCGATCGCTTGCCTTTCAGAAATGTTATACGTTTGAAAAACTCTTACATTTTTTAATACTGTTTCGATAAATTTCAGTTATAGTAAAGAAGTTATATGCCCCAAAAAATAAATAGCATCTTTGGAGACTGAATGTATTTACAGATACGGTCTTTAAAGTTGAAACTTCATTTAAATTACAAAACTAAATATTAAATTTGCTTATTTATTTTCCTGTTCCTTAAACGTGAATTAATGTTATGGGGATATGCGAAACTTGTGTACAACTACAGATTTGGATAAAAAATAGAAATATTAAAACAACAAACTGTCAACCAATTAAATAGGCAAAATTTATTAAATTTTGTCGTCAAAACCAAAAATTTCTTAATCCCTCTATTCTCACAATTTCTTATGGCGGCCTGATGGCCAATTGGCTAGAGCTCTGGCTGTTGGCACTACAAGATTCAGGTTTGAATCCTGGTTGTGGCATAGATGTTCGTGAGTGGTTCGGAATCCACTTTAAGCTATAGGTGCCGGTCACATATGACCCTAGAGCGTCACAAAGGCTAGTCAGACTTCTCACCCCCATCATTCCCAAAACTGTAAAGGGCCAACTCAGCTTTAAGTACAGTGACGTGGTGTGGTGTGGTGTAGTAGTAGTAGTTTTTTGTAATAGTAAACTGTACGTCCCAGTCTAATTAGCCCAAAGAGTGCACAAAAGACAGTAGAGCGACAAACCAAATCACAGATTTCATTATTATTTCATATGACAAAATTAGAACTCAATCCATTTACATCAGACTGCACGCCAAAAAGTAATACACTTAATTCGGAATTACATACTACCAAGATATTAAGTACACGTAATCTTCGTTAAAATTAAAACTTGACATATAAATATTTAAAATATTACACGGGTAAAGCCTTAAAAATTAAAGATATATAGACGTCTAAAAAGAGAAGTAACCTTGTACTCAGGACATGAAATCCCTGACCAATCAATACAACAGGCAAACATCTCCTCCATGTTTAGTGGCCTCATGGCCAATTAAGTTACTGATCCTCTGGCCTTTGGTACCACAGGCTTCAGGTTCGAATACTGGTTCTGGTATGGGTGTTTGTGAGTGGTTCAGAATCCATATTAAATTGTAAGTGCCGGTCAAATTAATCTGAAGTGTGCAAAAAATGACCATAGAACGACAAACCAAACCTATGTGTTGTAACGTAGGGTCAGCATGGTACGCCGCTAAATATCCTGGTATGTCCTTGCAGTGCTCCTGTCCCAGACCTGCTCAAACGGCTTTAGCTAAACTAAGGACTGGCCACACTAAGAGTTTGACCTTCAATGAAGACGAGAAGACATTTACCCTTTGTCATTGTTCGGCCATTGCGTCTCCCTCTCATCTCATCGATTGTATTGGTGCCTCTGTGAGGCAACTGTTGAATGAGGGGAGGACAGTTTACGATCTATTGATGCAGCATGATCTACTGGACTTGGTTTAGGATTCTAAATCAAGGGGATAAGCAACAACAACAACACATAGGGTCAAGGCCTGGACAGACCTGTAAGTGCTGCTTATTCATAATGTCTGTTTTACATATAGGGCATAGGCTATTAGTCAATATGCCTATTCTGCTGAGGGTTTCGGCCAAGCAATCGTGTCCTGTTCTGAATCTGAAGTTATCCACTGTCCCTTTACGTAGCCTACGATGTTTTCAAATTTATGTTCAGAGTTTATCCCTTGATTTAATTGATAGTTCTGTGTTATATGCCTACATAATACTTTCCCGTGTACTTCTCTTAAGGGAATCTAAGGGAATGGGACTCCGTTCATTAAATAACTCTGTACCCCTCTTTGCCAATCATTCTGCTTTTTCATTACCGTCCAATACATGGGATGGTATCCACTGGAATGCTATAATTTTACCGTTCCTATTTATCTCCCTGATATTTTGTTCTATTTTGATTGCAAGAAGTTTGGTTTGGTTTGGTTTATTTTTCTACAGTCCTTTTGTGCACACTTTAGGCTAATTAGATCAGGATCTACAGTTGAAAGTTGACTACGATCCACTAACAAACATCCATGCCATCGCCAGGATTCAAACCTGAAGCTTGAGATACCGAAAGCTATAGCGCTAGCCAATGTCCCAAGATTAGAATTGCAGATATATATATATATGGGTTTGTGTGTGTGTGTGAATCAAAATACAGCCTGATGGAAGTTTTCCCTTTTCTTATCCATACGTAAGGGAAGCAATGTACCCCTTCATAGCTTTCCAATAGACAGCTTGGGGGATACGTTACTGTAACACAAGGATCCAATATGTACAATGACAAAAAAAAGCTCAAAATTGATAACAAATCCAGCTAAAGAACACTATATATAACGCGTTTTAGATTCATTTTTCAACTAAGGCACATCGACAAGGGTATGTTTTTCTTTACTAATGCTCTTCAAGTATCGATCGTTGCTGATATTTCACGGATTCATCAATTTTACATGAGGTGTTCCTATCCGAAAAAGCAGTCTGCTGCAAATTTTATTTTGTTTTGACATATCAAGTAGCTGTAGTAGCTCACTTTATTCCGCAGTCTATTCAGTTTCAAATTTTTGACGGCTCTTTTCAGGCCGAGCGGGAAATTTTTCTTCGATCAGATGTTGATATAAAAAGGTATGTGTGCATGTGTGTGTGTGCGTGTGCGTGTGTGTGTGTGTGTGGATTGTAAAGCGATACGTTGTTGGTTCTTCTTTTTGAATCAGAATCGCAAAAAATACTCAGTAAAAAAAAATGCAAATCATTTCCGGTTTACTTACCTTTAAATTTACAATCTTCAAAACTCTGAAATAAATTTATTGGATAATGTGTTCATTCTTCAACATGTTCATTTCCTACCATACATTCCTATACAAAAAAAATGTCTGCTTAGTACGCTGTACCACTCTTAACTGTTGAGTCTCCTTCTACGCACACTTTAAAGGATTCACAATTAATTACTGTTTTCAAATTATTTAATAAAATTGCAGGTTATTCTCTAATAAATAGGGTAAGCCTGTACCCCTCAAAGTGTGTCCCGTGACTAACCCCTATATCCCCCTTTTTTATTGACCCCTGTACACACATTTCAAAGGGTATACAATGAATTACTTTTTTAAAACTCTCTAATAAAATATAAAATTAATTTCAATTGAATTGAAGAGCAATCTATAATTACTACCGAAATGAGTTCATTTTATGAATTTTATTATTGTTTTAGTACCTAGAGAAATATGATGTAGGCCTACAATGTAAGGATAGCAAAATTTATAAAAGATTCATTAGATGTCACTATTACCTGTTCTAACAACTTGATAACAAAAAAATTGTTGCCTTCCTTTTTATAAAAAAAACTGAGAGAGAAATTGATTGGATAGTGTACTCGTTCTTCAGCACATTCATTTCCTAATATGCATTTCTATACGAAAAAAATGTCTGTTTTTGTAATCTGTACCAATCGTCAAAGTTTGTCCCAAAACTGTTGAATCCACTTTTATACACATTTTAAAGAATTCCCAATGGATTACTACTGTTGTAACTGGTAATTATCCTGTTGTGTGTGGGTAAGGGGTATTTCCTTTATTTTTTGTATGAATCCAGGAATGGTATATAACCCCTCCCGGTCACACGGTCAGGTCCAAAAGAACCGGTCGGTTTGGTGGGACCCCTTTTTTGGAGTTTTTGCGGGCAGAAAGGAAGTACTCGTTGAAAGCAGAGCGAACGATCTGCGACAGTGCGTGAGCCTGTTACACAATTTTTTGCTGCGACAATGGCTACATGGATAATTTATAATTTATATCTATGTCCATCTTTGAATTTCCGGTGAGCATTCTTTTTGTTAAAAGGTTTTGAGGCTACTGGTAAATCACTGCCTACACACTCATGGGAATATTTCATTTGAGGTATGCGTAATATTATGATTGCTTCTCTATAAACATTTTTTATTTATTCTGTTTTAAGTGCCAATGTAAAAATCCTAAACTTGATTGTAATTGTATATATTAGTATTCATTAAAAGTAAAGGTAAATTAGTTGTTTGTTTCAGTATTAATTTTCGTATTTATTTTAATTGTTTTTATATTAATGTTAATTTATTTAGCCGTCCTACGAGTATACGTAGACTAACGGCATCATTTCTATGTCGGTTTTAACAACTACATTACTACCCAATGAATTACAATTATTTAGTTCAAATTTTCTTTTAAAATAAAAAGAAATTAATTATAATTAAATAAATTTGGTTTGTTACACTACGATCATTTTTTTGCACACTTTGAACTAATTTCACCGGGATCTGCAGTTAACGTGGATTCCGAATCGCTCACAAGCATCCATACCACTGACAGGATATGAACCTGAAGAACCAAAAACACTGACCATCATCATCCTTATCGGTGGCGTAACAACCCGATAGTGGGCTAAGGCCGTCTGCCTGCTGGCAGTTTTCTAGACAGGAAATATTTTCTTTTGTTAGTAGGGTTGTTAGCACTATGCTCAACGTTCTAAAGTCATATATTCAAACTAGGGCATACGGTTTAAAGTGGATACCGAACCACTACAAGCGTCCATTGCACCGCCGGAGTCGAACCCGAAATCTGTGGCACCGAGCGCTAGAACGGGTAGGATTGGCAAGCAATATGCCCAACGCTTTACAGTCATATTAGACCGGGATCTACGATTTAAAGTGTATTTCGACCCACTACAATCATCCATGGCACCGCCGGGACTCAAAGCCGAAACCTGTGGCACAAAGTACCAGAGGGCTAGTCTCTCGGTCATCAGGCCGCTCAATTAAACAGGAGAGCAATCTATTATTATTACCGAAATGAATTTAGTTTATGAATTTTATTATTGTTGTGCCAAGAGAAACATTTACGCATGTATGATGTATAGCTTTTTAACACCCTTATAGCTCTCATACAAAAAAAGCACTAATAACTAAATTTATAAAAGATTCAATTATATGCCACTGCTATCTGCTCCAGCTACTTTATAACAAAAGAGTTGTGGAACTTCTTTTTTTCTTTTTCAGTTCGTTCCAGATAATTTGAAATGAGATATGATTCGATTAGCGATAACTGCTGTGAAGACCAGATAAGAGTAATTATGCAATGTCACAGGGAGATAAAAGTTATTATGATTGTTGCAACCTTATTTATAATTCAAGGATAAACATCTTCCGTTCGCAATTTCCTCATCAAAGAAAATAAATTCAGCGCTCGGTAATAACTTTCCTATCAGATAGAAATAAAATATAAAGCTCCAAATAAATGAAAACAATCTTAAATTATCTTTTTGTTTTCAAGATAATATTTTAATCATACGTTTACGAAAGCCATTGTTGTTTTTTTTGATAGACGTGCTCTTTAAATTAAAATAAAAACTGGAAAGATAATATGTTAATTTTTGAAGATAAAACAAACATTCATTGATAAGTACTAAATATTTGTATTATACGATAATAATTACGAATATAATTATTGTTGCAAAATTGCTTAATATACGAACTTTTAAATTATTTAATTTATCTGTTTTATGATATTGTGCTTTTGTTTTATAAAAATGCACCTATTTCATATTATCAACATTTGGATTTGTTTGTCGCTCTACGATCACGTCTTGCACACTTTAGGTCAATTAAATTTGAATCTTAAATTAAACAAGTAATAGAACAAAATAATTTTAAAGTCAATTCCTACTTTTTTTTCAGTATATTGCAGAAAAGTCCATTACAAATAAAGATGAAATTTTCCTCTTACAACTGGCGCCATCTATTATTAGATACATGCAACTTAAATCATAAAAAAATATAATTAATTAATTAAATTTAATTACTGAAGTAATATTTGAAAAAACTGTATTAACATCAAGTATTATCCACAACAAGTTCAAAAAAATGTATTTGAACTTGAGTGGATGAACAAAAAGTATTTTATTAAGGATTAAAAATTTGAACAAGATATATATAGGGAGAGTGTGAACTAATAGTAGGAATTCAATAAAAGCTGAAAAGATAATATGTTAATTTTTGAAGATAAAAAAGCACTTATTGATAAGTAGTAAATATTTGTGTTATACAATAATAAAAATTAATATAACTATTGTTGCGAAATTGTCTAATGAACAAATTTTTAAATTACTTAATTTATACTTATAATATTGCACTTTCGTTTTATAAAAAGGCACCTATTTAATATTATCAAGAATTGGCTTTGTTTGTCGCTCTAAGTTCCGTTTTGCACACTTTAAATCAATTAAATTTGAATCTTAATTTAAAAAACGTATAATAAACTTTAACTATAAATTTAAAATAATTTTTATTCATTCAAAATATATTAAATCTACATTAAATTTTGATTACATTATCTACATTAAATTATGTGCACTTGATTTATCTAAATTTATATTGTAATTAATTTCATATTTAATTTTAAGTTTTGAAATCTTGTTTGTGACAAGGTAAATATATTCCAATACAATAATAGTTAAATACATAATTATAGGACGTAAGAAAGAACTATTATAGAGTAATGATACTACTAATAATAATAGAAGTATAATTATAAAATAATAATACGTCTTTTAGATATTGTAGACACAATTGTACTCTCAGAATTTTCATGGATACAAAATTTTCTTTTCTGTTGCTTATGTCACTACGACTATCGTTTTTCTTTCTATCGGTGGTTCAATTTTTCTGGTTGGCCGCAGCTTTCTGATGGTTCAAGAAGTATTGATCAATCCATACAAACATTTATCGGATCTTCATTTATTTACAAGCAATATTTACAAAGATATGCAGGGTTGATGGCAACAGTTCAAAGGCAAAAGCTCAACTGGAAGAAAAAAGTTCTTTTTAGAATAAAACAACTCGTTTCCACAGCAACAGCTAGTCTCCACGGCAACAGCCAGTTTCCACAGCAACCAACAGCCCGTTTCCACGGCAACAGCGCAATTTTGAATCGGTTCCAAACGATTTCTATAAACTACCACGTGACTCTGCGTGGCGCGAACTAAAACATAAGAATTCCAACAGCTTAGTAGCATTACGAGCTGTTTAGACTATAAGAGGGAGACGGTTTGATACCACTAGCGACGGTCGTTTCTGTCACTGCTTTCAGAGACGAGAAGATTTAGTGATAATTAAAATTTGTAATGATGTTATTATTACATACTTTTGAACAGTCAAATATATCAGAGATATATACGATTAAAATTAATTTGAAGTCTTCAGTTTGTTGTGTGTTTTTTTTTAATGTCATATACTTGACCTATAGAGAAGATTGATTTGATTTATTTATATATCAGACTCAGATCCTGTTTAAATATTTAACAATTTTTTTAGGACGCACCTTTTAAATTATTTGGCATATACACATATTGGAAAAGAGAAAATGTTGCAGATTTAACAGATCACTGAAAAAGGTTTGATTTTAAATATCTTAGTTAATTTATAGCAATTTTTTAATAGTTCTTGCAAATTTTGAACCAGTGAAAGGAGATGAATAATTTTGAACCAATCAAGAAAGGACAAATAATAAAATAATTCAAAGTAGAAATGCATCAAAAATCTAACTGCTCTATTTGTCAGTTTCTTTACGCTCTCACTGTAACAATGTATCATGAGAAACAACGTATGGAACTTTCATAGCGTGCAGAAAGTTTTTATTTCCTCTTTTAGTATCTATTTGATCAAATGTCATTGTTGACGTTAGTAAGAAAATGTACAGTTTTATATTTCTGAATCCGTGTGGCTCGGTGGTCTAGGGGTATGATTCGCGCTTCGGGTGCGCGAGGTCCCGGCCGAGCCCAGGGCTATTTTTTTTTTTAAACTAGACACTCTAAATTTTGCTATATTAATATATTTTTTTTTTATATAAAGTAATTATTATAATAATATTTTGTCATATATTTGAAAATAATTTAAATGTGTGGTGTAATATTATCATTATTATTTTATTTTATCTCATGTACACATTGAATTTTGAATTTTAAAAATATATGTGTGTGTAAACTCCTTTTTCCCCGTGGAATGCTGGTCGGTAGACAAATCAAAGGAAAGCAGTTTCATGTTGTTTCAATCTTGGGACCACAGATGGTCATGTTGTGTTTATCAAAAATAAAGGGATGTGTTGTTTTTCCTTTGGTTTCGGACCTTGAAGTCAAGATACTGGTCAAAGATACTGTTGCAGCTGGGAGAGTTTGTTTGGTGAAAAAGTGTTCCAGTGATCTAAGTTGTTGGCAGACTTTCGGCAATATTTTTTGATCGGGGTAAATCGCATTCAGGAATTGCGCTGTATGTATAGTGGTGAAGTGCTAGTTTTTATCCAGATGTTTGGATAGATGAAATTTGTGGGGGAGAAATAGATCCCTGACCTCCAAAAAAAAGATTTAGATATAGCAAGTTTGACGGAGTACCTTGGTCACAAAGCGACCTCCACCTCCTTCCTTGAGGATTACTAAATATCCTTTGAGTTGGCTCTAAGCAAAGGGGTTAATTTGAATGTTGAGCAAAACCATTTATGAAAATTTGCTATTTCTGTTATTGTTGTTGTGTTTGTTAGCGTTTTTTTAGTTAGCTCATTTAGGCCCTGAACGAAACTAAATATTGAGACAAATTCATTCGTGATGATGATGGTGGTTTTTAGGAAGTTTTTGTCAAGAAGGTATGGATATTCCACAGTAGAAATGGCAGTTGAATAGTTAAAGGCAGATAAACTCATGGATAAGCTTTCGCAGGATTATTTTGATGGTGGCTGGATTATTTGAAGATTGTAGATTGCTCTCGATTATTATTAACGATTGTAGATTACTCTATTGGTAGGGAAACTTGGGAAATCCTCTCCAAACGACAACATGTCCTATAAGATGTGTTCAACATGTCCAACGTGTCCTAATGTCCAACATGTCCTAATAGATTGTTCAATTTTACCTTGTGATTGACATTTTTGATGGAGTGGTCTAGACCGCGTTTCAGACATGTTGTTTAGAATTTAGAGTTTTTTTCTTTCTAATGCAGCTGGCAAATACTTAGACAGCTTGGTCTTGATGCCTTAAGGCAAGCGCTGCACAGACGTTGCTCTCTTAGCACTACCCAGGAGGCGCGTGAAACTTGAAGATAAGCCACGGACGCGGAGTAACAATGCCCCCGCAACATTCTACGATCCTATGAGACCGGGAGCTACGGTTTAAAGTGGATTCCGAACCACTGCAAACATCCATGGCACCGCCAGAACTCGAACCCCGTGTTACCGAGGGCCAGAGCGCTAGCCACTCGGCCATTCAGGCCCGCAGTTTAGAGAATTATGGTGATAAAAACTGCCATGAAGCATTGTACTGTAAGAGATTTTTTGTAGAACCTTTCCACCTTTACTCTAAGATAGAGAATCTGTCCAGCTTTTAGATGTCAGCATTCATTTTTGATTTGGCCACTTTCGAACTTGATTATTTCATTTCTGATAATGGGGATTTAAGAAATATGTTGATGTTTCCTTACTTTGGCGATTTCTTTTGTATTTAATCCGATGTGCCTTGTTTTATCAGATATATTATTATTAGTTGGTTATTGAGGTTTAGGTATCTCTCTTTTAGGTAATTAAGAAGAAAAACATCACAATTTAATTATCATCAAAATTAAAACTGCATCATTTTTTAATATCTACATGATATCATGTAAAGGAATGAAATATAAACTAAAAAAGAAAAAAAGGAATATTGAATAAGTATAATAGGCAAAAATAAGTTATTGAAACAAACTTCATAATTTCTGCTACATTATTTAATCTGTGATATATGCATCCTATTCATAAAATATTGTACGCATTTTCGTACCTTATAACTTAGGGATAAGAAACCAAGGCTTGAAAACAATTATTCTAAACGGAGGTATAAAAAAAGTAATAGATATACATTGATTTGAGTTAGAAGAAAACAGATTTTTTTTTATATTATATAAATCGTGATTATTTTCTGCAAATGTGGGAAAAAGATCAGCATTAAAAAATTAATTCAATTGCTGTATATTTTTCTTTTTAGTTTATCTTTCTTTTTTTAGATTTGCCACTAATTTATCATGAATGAAAAAAATAATAATAATAATTTAACACTACTTAAAAAGTTGTAAAAACTGTAATTACAATAATTTAAAAATATTTAAATTGTTATAATTGCAAAAGTATGATTAAAAAAAAATCTGAATTAAATATTATTTAAACGTCAAGAATAGCAAAGTGTAAACATGCATTTTTCCGTTTCTCTGGTTTTATTTGACCAGCTTTTTCTATTGATACACGGTAGAAAATTACTTGACATTACAAGCGTTCATGTTTTCGTGTGGCTCGGTGGTCTAGGGGTATGATTCTCGCTTTGGGTGCGAGAGGTCCCGGGTTCAAATCCCGGCCGGGCCCTAGTAATTTTTAATGAATAAAATTTTGATTTATTTATATAGGATGCTCTAGCAAAAGAATAATGATTTTCAAAAAAAAGTATTACAGAAATAATTTTGGGTTTCAAAATCAATTCGTGCATCTAATTCATAAGATAGAGTTACAATTTTAGCACAAATAAAATTAGAGCAAATTTATTAAAAATTATTACATTTTTATTATAATTTTAAATTATATCGATATGTAAACCCTGTCAATGAATCAAATGCAAAACTGATTGTTTAAACTATAACCAACCTCCTTGCCTGACTCGAGGCTTAAGGCTGAGTTAATGTGCGCAAAATTAAAGAAAAATCAGAAATCAGTTTCAAAACTTGAAGGAAAATTGTGTTCTATCAAAATAAATTTTCATAAAAAATGTACAGCATAAGCAAAGACTAATGCTACATGAAAATATAATCTAAGATATTAAAATGTATCTTTTCAAAGCAATAATAGATACTAATTTCAACATATAATAGAGACAGAAAATGATGGACAACTGTGAATTATATCAATACGTTTCAAGTTCTGGAATCATCCAGAACTTGAAACGGCCATCTAATCAAAAAAGGAGGATACAATATTAATCTACCATTGGTCTAATACCTCACAATTAATACTTCACAAGTAAGTAAATGAATTATTGCCCAACATGGGGATCTGCTTGTAAATCTAGATTCAAAGATATTCAAAACTCTTGAAAATAAAGTATTATGCATGGCAGTTGATGCACCATGGTTTGTCAGAAATAAAAATATTCTCGCTGCTCTGGAAATTCCTTCAATTAAAAATTGTATTCACAAGCTTGCAAATAATTTTGGTAATAATATTCCTAATACTCTACTCAAACGCCTTCCTGATTATGGCATTACTCTTCCCATCAATAATAAACGCTGAATATTTTAACTGAACTGACTGAATATTTTAACTAAACTATAACTAAACTGAAACTAACTGAAACTAACTAAACTATAACTATAACTGAATATTTTATCTAAATAATATATTTATCAGCTCTCTCTATTTGTAACTTTATTTATCCTATATTTGTATTTAAATTCCCTTTTTTTATTATTTTTATTTATTTATTTATTTTATATATATATATATATATACTGAGCAAGCCATATTTCTCTTACAATATCATCCCCAATGCAATTATCCAGATAGAAGTGCATGGCAGCTAACGCTGCCAATATACTCGTTAAAGTTAAATTGTTGTAAATGAATTATACTCGAGTTACTATATTTTATAGTTGTTATATAGCCATTTTAATGGGAAAACAAAATATCTGAGTTTTCATGGATTTTCTTACATTGCCTATTGGTAAACAAGGTTCATTGATGTTAAAAAAAAACATGATCTATATGATTTTTTTTCCGCATGTAGTTTAAATTAAATAATAATAATATCTGATAAGCATGGAAAGAAACCTGCTTCGTATTTTTCATCAGTTTTTTTTCTGTAAAGTCTCTGCAATAATTATTTTATAATAAATACAATAATCTTTTTTTGTCGTTTTAACAATATCTTCTTCTGCTGCTTATGAATTAAAATTTTTTTTATTTTCTTTGAATTATATAATGTCAGATTTTCATTATATTTTATATGTATACATAAAATCTATCTATAATAAAATATTAGCATGAAAGTATTCATCATTCAGAAATTTCAGCGTATTTTATCTATGGCAACTTGTAGCAATATCTTAAAGCATTTAAATGTACCCAAATTTCATTTAGGAGATTCAAATTTCTCGTATTCACTGTCAAAATTCCTTTATTAATACATGTTATAAATATTACTCCAGCACAAATGTCCTGCGAATGAAACAAATATTTCATTTATGTCGAAAGAAAGTAAACATTAAAAGTTAAAAAAAAAACACAAAAATATGAAGTAAATAATATAAACTGTTTGTTTTGGTAACAAAATTTTTGACAATAAGCTATTACCGATTTTTTTTCAGGAGAAACACAACGTCTAGACATAAACGAAAATCAATTTATTCAGTCATTTTCTGTTTAAAACATAATAAGTTATTTAATTACATGTTGATGTTAATTTTTTTCTATAACGTGGAGGGAACAAATTTATTTTGCTGTAAGGTATTTACTGTATTAGTTTGCTAACGTAGCTTGATACTCCCATTTTCAAAAAGAATTATACTTATTCTGAACACAGTTTGATTGCTCTTATTGATTTTTTTCTAAACTTTTTAATGCCAAAATAAATAAATATTTATCGATTTATTTATTGTTAAAAATATAGTGTTTATATCTGCCGATGTCTGCGGCCTGATGTCCAATTGGCAGCTCTGTTGCCTTTGGTTCCACAGGTTTCAGGCTGAAATCCTGGCGGTGGCATGGATGTTTGTGAGGGGTTTGGAATCCATATTAAACTGTAGGTCCCGATCAAATTAGCCTAAAGTGAACACGACCATAGAGCGACAAATCAAACTGCCGATTGCTTATCAGCATTCAATGAGTAGGAAAACTTTTTCACAAGCATATATTAAATACTACGTACATTCAAAATTACTATATATTTGAGATTTTAAAATTGTAATGGTAATTTTGCACCACACATTTAAACTATTTGCAAATGCTTATCAGCACGATATAATCATTCATGTAGCTAAATAATTGACGAATCAATTTTGCAAATCTTGCATTACGCATTTCATTTCAATTCAGATACTATGTTTTTAATAGCTTTGAGTTTTGCTTATTTTCATAGCAGATGTTTCAATCTTATACTTAATTTGTGAAGCATGGCTACATTAATGACTTTGTGCGAATTCATGAAATTCCAGTGAATATAAATTTCGCAGACACATAATTTCCTTAATTTTGGGAAAACAACATATTTGATAAGAATTTGTTACTAATTACAAAATAACATTGCTTTGCGCCTAAATGAATATAGATTTCAAAGGTAGAAAAGGCCTAAATTTCATATAAAAATCGATTTCTGATAAAACCATCAATCTGAAAGATTTAAATTTGAGAAACTCAAAACAATTGATATAAAATGAAAAATTATAGACAGTTGTGCGACCTACTTTGCAGAAGATGCAATAAGAACTTTCAGGTGAAGTGCATAGAAAGAAAGAAGTTATTATCTAGGTTTTTTAGAAATTTCATCCAATAATCCTACATAGGTGTCTCCGAAAGTTAAAAAGCAGAAACCCCTAGGAAAGGTATTTGAGTGAAAAAAGAAGAAAGATAAATAAATGAGAACCATTTTAAGTGGATTTAGAAAAGAGCCGTCAGCAGAGCATCAGACGAACGAAAGTGTCACCACAGGGGAAGAGGCTGCCCCTGTTGACAGTAAGAAGAATCAGAGCAAAAGTTCATTAAAGAGCAGTCACTCAGGCGAATTTCGAATATCTGTCTCGTGCTTTTTCCGGATAGATAATTTAATATAGGTTGCATTTATTTTGTTGGGGACTTTAAGGTTGTTGAAAAGTTTTTTTATGTCTTTGAATGGTTAACCATTAAGAATTTAAGTGATATATTTATCTATCAGATTGAAATTTCTTTGTGAGTGTTTGTGAAATTTCTATGATTATTGTCCACATAGAGTAGATATTCCTTTTGGTTTTAAAGATGGAAATCTTTAAATTTATTCATTCTGTAAAAATTTTTTAATTATCATAATTTTAATTTATAAATATTCACCCAAATATTTTAAATATATATTTTTTAATTATATTCGTATGATTTAATCTCCATGTAATGTTTTGAAAATGCATAAATGCATTACACATTTTTCTACTTTATTATGAGATAAAAAGGATTCATAACACAATCATTTCTATTATACCTGTATTATTAGGGTATGAAATTGTAATTTTAATATTAAAATGCATAAAAAATTCCTAATATAAAATTTTATAACATATGTTTTGGGAAAAATACTTATGAAGAAAGTTACTTTAATATGTCTCTAGCTAAAATTAAATATACATACAGTAGATACAATAATATGATTTATTATTCAAGATCGTAGGTTAAATCAATCATTAAACTGAATGTTGAATGGCTGCACTAAATCTTGACTGTATGTTATGAAATTTGAAATGTACACTAAATGTTGAAGGTCTGCAATGAATGTTGAAAGGCTACAAGTAATGTTGAATGCCTGTATTGAAAGGCTACATTGAATGTCGAGATGAATAATGGATGACTTCTCGTGGAGGCGATGACGATATGCGGCTATGTAAGCAATGATTAAAATTAACTAATCTCGTTTTGAGATAAATTATGATAGTCATACCTCGTGCTCCAGATATGTGATAGTTTTGGTTGGACGAATCTGATGTCTGTAATAATTGGGAAGGTCTGTTAAACTTCCTGGTAGCATATCAAGAATAGGAATACAATTTAGAGATAGACAACTCATATGGGGTTAGACATTATCTTATTTAAAAGCGGTCTCAAGGCAATAAGCCATTAAAGTAACAAATACGGTCATGTGATGTCATCCACATATTATAGAACTGTAAAAATGTGATTTTTTTATCATACGGAATACAATCCCACGCAATGTGTCCAGGTGTAATGGCTGGGTTTTATATAAGAAAGCTATGAGACGGCACTCTTCTAGTAGTCATAACGATTGGCTACTACATCTCTGCAGACTACTCTGTTGATTGTTTGGAATTAAAAGCAGACATATTAAAGTCTGTTGTTATCATAACCCAACATCAGGCACGCGATGTGAGTGGAAGATAGCCCAATCAACATGGTAAAAGCTGTAGGGACAGAGATACCATTAGATAGACCGATCCTGTTACACAATCATCTGATTATATCTCACATTCAGCATTTGGGACTTCTAAAAGTTCTACCCAGGAAGTCCTTGCAGTAACTATCAATGTCATCACCCTTATGTGGCAGGGTCCATGTGGAGGCTTATTATACAATATGACCAGTTAGAATCCTATATCCTGATTATTCAACTAAGTTCGAAATCGTCCAATTAGGTATAATGAGGTTTCGACAATATGATAAAGGTTTTTTATCTGTACCTTCATTAAACTGCAATGACCTCAACGTTAACAAATAAACCTTAGCAGGGTTTTTTTTATTATTATTATTTCCAATTGCAGATTATGAACAGTTACAGCAAAAAAAATACAACGAAAAAAAAACATACAACAACAACAACAAAATATTACAACAAATACAACAAAACATGCTGAAACAGAGTTCATTAATCTAACAAAAATGCTAATTTGCAGATTTTTTAGCCACTAAAAAGTGCTACCAGGTGCACCAAGGGGAGGTAGATCTTCTGCGCACCCTCCTTATCAGGTTGTTACCTGTATTATACGATTCTTTGGCGTCGACAAGAGCCTATTAAGGAATTTAACTGAAATCTGGCGGGAAAATTTAATCATTTGTATGCATGGCATAAAGATATCTGAATACTTTTTGCATACATAAAATTTCGAAAGGATTTTTAATAGTGCAAGGGGCTTATTACTAAAAAAAATGAGAAAAGAGAGTATTTTTATAAACTCATATGTCAGAAATTTATTTAACTTCAGGCATGTAAGAGAAATACACATATTCATGTAATATATTGTATGCTATTCTAAAAAAAATAAATTTAGGCGTAAATAAATCCAACAGTTATTATGTTTAGTTGTTTGAAATATTTGCTTTTGAAATTTATTAATTTTATGCAACTAAAATAAGAATTTACGGAGATGAAAAATGAATGCGATGACAAATCCTTCTCATGGGCACACTATATCATTCTTACAAGATTAATTAGCAAATAAATCTCTTTAACAAAACAAACGACCGTTTTGTGCTTATTTATGTCAGCTCTTATGAGACTTTCGCTCATTCATCATGTCTTGTTTATTAAATAATGCTAAGAAGGAATTCATTTGAATGCAACATCGTTCAGAATCGATATGGGAAAGTATATGCATACAATGCAAAAGTTATGCTTGTAGAATGTGATAAAATTTTCAATTGTTTAATTCGAAGGAAGGTGAAATATTTTACTTAATTTGAAAAATTATTATTACAAAAATAAATTGTACCGAAAGTATATAACAGAAAATGAATAAGAACATCAAATAATAAAGTTTAATTTTGAAGTTCTTTAGTGACTATCTTAATTCCTATATTGCCAAAATGTCTTTATTTTTTTCCTTTTAATCAACATTGCATGAATTATCCTGTATTATACGTCAATTTACGTATTTGTTCCTTTAATATACAACCAAGCAATGATTGATATAAAATGAAGATGTTACATAAATGAGATTATTATTATAAATGAAGTACATAACTCTATTAAATAACATTAAAAGGGATAATATTGAGAAAACTAATTTGTTAGTTTCACCACACCATATTAAAGCATAATTATGTGTTTGTTCTCTCTTTCTCCAACCATTCACAGAACACACAATGGTTATTTCCCTTGAAACCTGAAAGGATTTAATTATTCATAATTTAATTAAGATCTTCATTAGCAACTTTATCCTTCCTCTTTAACATCCCTACTTGAAAGTTGCCGAATATTCGTAAGATATACAGCGTTTTGTGTTAAAAGCTAGAAAATATTTAATTTTTTTTTCACTCCAGAAAGTTTTCAATTATTTCCCGCTTAGACTGTGATATGTTTTTGTAAATAAATAATAATGGGGATAACTTATATTTATCATAACTTAAAATCTGTCTTGTTATTATCATAAATTTAAAATTCTGGTTTTGGTTTTACCAAAACCAGAATTTTATCGAAAACATTATTTATCGATGATTATCGAATTTATTTATCGAACGATTATTTATCGAAAACATTATTTAGAAAAATAAATTTTATCGAAAACAACAACGAATTACGATTAAGAACAACACATATAAATTTTAATTTTTGAGTTTTATTAATGCTTATCATAATTGCTATATTGTTAAAATGTCTTTCTTTCAATCAGCATTGTATGAATTATCCTATACTTGCACGTCAATTTACTTATTTGTTCCTTTCATATACAAATTATGCAAAAGTTGATGTAGCATGAATATGTTACGGAAATGAGATTTCTATATAATTTTTATTATAAATAAAGTACATAACTCTATTAAACCATCTAAAATTTGATAATATTGAGAAAACTAATTTGTTAGTTTCACCCCAGCATAGTAAAGCATAATTATGTGTTTGCTATCTCTTTCTCCCACTATCAACTGAACACCCAATGGGTGTTTCCCTAGGATCTTAAAAGGATTTAATTATTCATAATTTAATTAAGATCTTCATTAGCATCTTTATCCTTCCTCTTTAACATCCTTTCTTGAAAGTTGCTGAATATTTCAAAGAAGTCCCGCATTTTATGTTAAAAGCTGGAAAATATTTAATTTTCTTTTCACTTCAGAGCGCTTTCCATTATTTTCGGGTTAAACTACGGTTTGTTTTCATAAATAAATAATGAATATAATTTATACTTGCCATAATTTAAAATCTATTATGTTGTTATCCTAAATTGGAAAATCTAGTTTTGTTTGTTCGTCCTTTACACTACAAATTCATTATTTGTAATTTGTAGTTTTTAAATTTTGCACGTACATAGGATATAGCATATCTAAAACCAGTTACTTAAAAACAAGAAAATATTACATTTCCCTCAATTTCAATAACTTTTTTCAGACAAATGTCGGGGGATTTTTTATGAGAGATTAGAACATTCTTGGAAGATTTTTATTTTAAAATTCTGGTTTTGGTTGTTGGCCCTTGATACAATTACGTTATTTTTAATTTTAGGTTTCAAATTTTGCACTTAGGTAGGCTATGACATATATAAGACCGTAGGACACTTGAAAACTTGGAAGATCTTCCTTCTCCCTAATTTCTATCACTTAATTCAGACAAATTACTGGCAGGGATTTGATGCTTTTTTATGGACGATTTTTATACTCTTTGAAGACTTTAATACTATATTTTTATGCTTCTAACGCCTTGAGTCCAATAGTATTTTCAATTTCTTTCTAAGGCCAATAAAAAATTTTTAAAAGGCAGACTAAATTTTGAAAGTAAAAATTTCCTACAAACTACATGTTTTAAGTTATAATAAACCATCAATACACACTATTTGAAGGTAAAAACTTTATTATATATGCACAATAGATTGCCAGAAATTTTTAACCGACGTTGATTTTTTTATTGCATGTGCAGTTTTTTCTTCTTATAAATTATTAATAAAAGCAAATTCCTTTTTGAAATTTAAAATTATTAACGTTATGTTTTAATCGTTATTGTAACACTCTTTTAGATAACCCATAAAATATCAGGTAGTATAATTCAGGTAGTTAGGTCAGAAATTTTAAAATGTCGAAATTGTAAAGAAGATATACATTTAAGAATAAAGTGAAAACACAAGCGACTATATATTCCCTGTGATTTAAAATCTTATTTGTTTGAAAGATGTAAATATTGAACAATATTATTTTTTATTATTAGTTTAATCTATAAAGTATGTTTATTTTTTATCTATATCATCATTTCAGGTTTCTTTCATCCACTAGTACACACTAATATAGGATAGACTTTGCATGCTGTCTAATTTTAATGTATGGTTCCCTTCTATGATTGTTTTGTTTAGAAGATTATTTGTTTTTTCTCTGACAAAATATTTAACATTTTTTTTCTGGCACAAAATATTTTTCTTTTTTTTTTTCTGGCCACTTTTTTTTTCTGGCATTTTCAAGTGGTGATTTTATTGAATTGATTTTTATGGTATTTCAATAGAAACATTCTTCAGTCTGAATGCTACAACCAATAATACAATAGGGTCTTTAATAAGGTTAACAAAAAGGATTATTAACGTATAATCAACCGATTATAGATTGGAAATTCTTGCAGTTGAATCATTTCAATGATAATTTTGTTTCAGATGTAACTTTCTTCATTAAAAATTGAGGTTACAACCAAATATTCCAAATCTATTACAACAACCGAATACTGTTAGGCATTTTTTCGAAAATTTCTAAGTTCACAAATTTGCATTTGAACGACATATCTGATTATGATACAGTTGAAACTTCGTGCCCCACTTAACCACTCATTAAACAGTCTCAATGGCGTCTAGTTATAGTTAAATAAAATAACCCATTCCATCTCATTTACCTCAATAAAATTTTCTTATAAATCGATTATTGCTTGATTTAAATATATATATATACACTCAAGAGCCAAAACATTACGACCACCGGACAATAACGAGTTGGCCCACAGCCTTTCCCATCACACACAGAAGTAAGTGAAAGAATGTTTCTTCAGACTCTCCAGCAGCAGTTAAATACCACTTCCACCTGATCACGTGCCTTCCACGTCATCCAGGCGAGTTCATTGCAAAATGTAGGGGTGGTCATATTGTTTTGACTCTTGAGTGTATGTATATATATATATATTGAATGGAATAACAATTTAGAGCTAGAAAGTCATAAATATTTACAAAATGAAGACTAACAGCTTTTAATATCATATTGCGCCATTTTATGCTATGTTTTATTTTCTTAGAATGAAATTAAAGTACATATTATTTAAGAAAACTAAATTCTTTAAAAAATCCACAGCTTTACAAATTATATTTCAAGCTGTTCACTTAATGCAATAAAATTAAAGTAAACCCAAAAAAAAACCTGATATTTGATGAGGAAATATACGTCGCTTGCTAATTGCTTTACCTCTTTTAAATAAGAAAAATAGTCTATTAGAAAGATAATATTTTGAAGATAATGGATAAAAAAATTCTTTATTAAAATGAATTTTTTTTCCTGCGTCACTCCAAAGTATTGATGAAAAGAGCACTTCACAGTTTGGGACAGTTTGGCATTTTCGGCCAAT
>BPLQ01002886.1:0-12304 GCA_021605075.1 Caerostris darwini | reverse complement strand
AGAAGAATAAAGAATTAAATTTGATTCGTAAGTGCAGTTCACTTCGAGGACAGAGATTTTCAGAGTTCTTAAGTGTCTACGACGGATATTCGTCAGGTTTGCGACAGACTTCAATTATCACACGGCGTGATACACAAAATCCCAAGGGGATCACTTTGTAAGCTGTCGGAAGTCCGACCTGTTCAATCACTTTCAGAAAAAGAGAAACGCTTCTTGTCAACTCATCGCAGAACTCTCCCCCTTCTTCTCCCAAAACCTCCCTTTAAGAAATTCCATCAAGAAGGGAGGCGGAGGGTCTGCTTCCCCCACTTCTTATTGGAGTGGACATTTCCTCACCCCATGGTCTATCACCAATCCCGATGAAGCAACTCATGGCGTAGTTCATATTCCATATGTAATTGTTTTGACATGTGAAATGATACACGACCTGTAACCTAATTTCGTGATGTCTCGTTATCCATGACACTGTTTATCTGCTATCAGATTTGAGTGACAGGTTGTTCTCATTAGTACAAAACATTTGTTGTATGTAATGTAATGTTCACAACACTACTTATGTACTGTCAAACTTAAGTGATAGGTTGCTATTATGTACTTGTTAAAAAATACACATTCCTCTTTCCAGGAGACGGAATGCTACAAATCTTCTTGTGGGAAAAATGCTACAATATCGTAATATGCATACAGGGTGTCTCAGCTTCAGGTTTACAAACTTCTCAGAAGGAGTTGTTCAGATCACAGGAAACCACAAGAAATGAAAGGACACTACGTAAGTAAATATGTAACCAATAAAGATCCACGAAAATAACAATATAGTCAACAGTACACGAAGAATCAGCTAGACCAACGATTCTCAAACCTTTTGAAGTTGGGGTGAATTTAAAATACTACAAATAATGGTAGGGGCACTATATACAAATTTCTGATAAATATGTTAAAAAAATTTAATCACATAGTACAGAAAAAATAAAGCGATAAAAAATAAAACGAAATACAACCCAAGTTTATTTACTCTTGTATTTATGAGAAACGTGAGCTTCATGTACACTAATGATTTCTTAAATGTCTGGTACCATCCGTTCTGAATCCACCTTAAGCCTTAGGTTAAATGATGGTCTAATATGTCTCTAGTGTCCAATATAATCGTGGAACTTTGGCCGTAGGGCTGACAACCTTATCCCGTAAAAAGTCATTGTCACTGGGCCAAGTCAGACTTCTACCTACGGGTACTCCATCACAACAGAAGCTGCATCTCCTTTAACTCCTTTCATCAGACCACATGAGTTCTTGGACTCGGTATAGATGTTGCTGTCTACCAAGTGGGATAAGACAAAAAAATTAACTAAAAGATAATTGACATAGTCATACAGAAAATATTAAAAGCATGTTTACATCCAAAACTTTTGTCAGCATAGTGTTGCCATTGTTTTCTCATTAGAGAAAAACGTAATTTGTATTCAAGCGTATAAATTTAAATTAAATATTTATTCCTTTTATTAACAGAAACTTGCTATATATATATATATACAGCAAGTTTATATATATTTATATAAGAATTTTATATTATATTTATATTTTATATAAGAATTTTTTCAGTGGAAGTTAAAATAAGTAAAAAAGTAAGAGAAAATAGAAGAGTAATAAAATAAAGTAGACAGAAACAGAAGTCAAACAATTCACTTTGAATAAAGTAAAAAAAAAAAAAAAAAAAAAAGAAATAAAAAAATAAATTAAATATTGGGAGATTCAATAATCGGGAATCAAACACAGCTGCATTGTCATTCAACAAAATCTGTAAGTAGCTTTATAAAATTCCAAAGTTTAATTGTTGACTGGAGAATTTAATATAAGTAAATAGAATATATATATATGTGTGTGTGTCTTAAAGAATGTATGGTATAATTTATATATATATTATATTGGCTTACAGTAAAATCTTCAGTCAACCATTGAACTCTGGAATTTTATAAAGCTACTTATAGATTTTGTTGAATGAAATATATATACCCCAAAGATAAACTTTATAACTTCAAAATTATATATTATATAAAGCTGAAGTGTAAAGTCTGCAGTAACGTAGGTTACATTTGTAGTAAATTCATGCCACAGATGTGACAATTTAGCTTTAGACAGCGTGATATTAATAAGCACAGATGCGACAGTAAACAGAAAAATAAAAATTTTTAAGTAATGACTGTTTACCTATGAGGTATTGTATATGCAACTATGTATATGGGGCCAGATGGCCGAGTGACTAGCGCTCTGGCGCTCGGTGCCACAAGGTTCGAGTCCCGGCGGTGGCATGGATGCTTGTAGTGGTTCGGAATTCACTTTAAACCATAGGTCTCTGTCTAATATGACTGTAGTGCTTTGGAAGTAGGGCTGAGAACCCTACCCCGTAAAAAGAAAACATGTCCTGTCCCGAAAACTGCCAGCAGGCAGCCGGCCTTGGCCCGCCATGGGGCTGTTGCACCACTGATGATGATGAAACAGTGTTTACAACAAAGCCGGCTGTGGATTGATCCTCCCTAATGCTCACCAACAGTACATGTTGCCACTGAGTTACGAGTCAGGAAAGGGTTTGCGTACAAACGTAAATAGATTTAAATCATAATTTTCATGACAACAAAAAGTTTGCATTTTGCATTGAATTTCACTGTTTTTTTATTAATTATGTAACTTTAAAGACGAGGAGTTATGGAATTTATCCCTTTTTCCCCCATCATTTACTAAATAATTTCTTAAAATATAAGACATATAATATTTAGTGTTTCCTAATGGCCTCAAACACTCCAAAAGGGCCCTACTTCATTTTCTTAAATACTAGTTAACAAAAAATAATTAAGAATAATTCGATTTAAATTTTAATTAAGTAGAAATTTATGTTGTAGATGAATGGTAGAAGAATGAAGCATTCTAAATAGTTTTTACATTTCGGACTGAATTATGTTACATATAGAATGATGACTAATCTATTTTTAGGATGTACTCTGCATCTGTTACTTATTTATAATTATTATTTTTTTTTGTTTGGTAAATTGCCAAGAAAAAGGAAAAATGAACTTTTGCAATGTTGAATGTTTCGTTTCAGTGTCTACTCAGAACAGGGTTCCGCAAACGACTTTTGTAACAAAGAAAAGGTTAATAAAATATAGCTTCATGTTTCACGTTCTTTCTAATGTGAGAAAATGGAGCTATAAATTGTTATTCAGCGAATTTTTGAGTAATAAATTTATTCTTTCATAAAAGAATGGATATATATTATTTTTAACTTGCTATCCATTAGTAATTGTGTGTTTAATATAGTAGGTGAAAAATAGAGATATATGAGTTGAGCATCCGATGATTTGTTTGAAAAATCCCTAGTTTCATCGCCAAATATCGCCAATGAGGTCATTTAGAATAATTATGGGTTAAAAACATCCCTTAGAATATGAGACAAAGACTAGAAATTACTAAAGAAAATACTTTTGTCACTGAATTTATCACCTTAAGATTGCCAATTTTGACGACTGTAAGTCTATGTGTTTGGAATGTACCAAGAAATAAGTGAAAACTTTCGATTGCAACTATTAGTAATAAAGCTAGAATTTTTTTAATTAAACATATTGTGACTTTTATTAATTTAAATAAAAAATATAAAATTTCCCTTTCAGTAAAAGATTGCAAGATAAAAAATCCCGATAAGTTATCCCTTAAATGTTCTTAAGTTAAATTTTGCCCAAGATAAAAAAAAAATTATTTACATATTTTTTTTATCAGAATTCAGTAAAAAACAAAACAAAATAACGAAACAATATATTATGTAGAAATCTTTAGAAATTTCAATTATCAATAATATCTAATACTTTAATGAGTACACAATTAAAGATCTATGTCAGTTGAACTATGATTTGCTGGAATACAAGGACGACTACATGTAAGGCTACATGCATGGCAATACCAGCTTTCATTATTTTTTTAGTACATTGTATCTGTATGTTAAATTCCAAATTTTTTTTTTTTTGGCTTAAGTTATATCGATATTTTTCGGAAGATGAAAATAGTTCGATTTTCCTTTTTTTTCTTAACTAGTGCTTCCTCCTACGCACTGCAAAAATGCCTCCTGTGGCCTTCAAGAGAATTGGTCAGTAAGCCTCGAGACCCTCACCCGGAGAGGAAGTACAGCGCAACAGGAGCTGCCGCTGAGAAACGTTTCATTTACAGTCTCTCAACCAGAGAGGATTTAACACAATCCTGTGTATTAGTTGGCTTACAGACTCTCACCCGGAGAGGAAGTATAATTCACGCATTCCGTACGTACTTTATTATCGGGTTTTCAGCTTAGAAGTGGAATCCTTCAATGAATCTATAATTATATGTCTTTATATGTGTTAAATATTGTATGTCTCTAATTATATGTTTGTGGTGTTTGTGCGTGTGTAAATAAAGTTGTCAATTCTCAAACATCTGTCTCAACCCAGCCATATTCAGTTACATTCCCGCGCTCCAACTCACAACACTATAATCTGCTTCCCAATGTGGGGCACCCTCGAACCAACAACACTACATAAGTTCTTTTCTTTTGTATATAATTCTTATGTTGGTTGAAAAGTTCTATTTTTAAGGATAGCCTTTTCTAACTCATTCCGCCATCCCCATATGTTTGGTCGTAGAGATGCCACTGGAAATCCGGCTTGGAAATTTTGAGATTTTTTATAAGCTTGATATATAAATTCAGTTCCAAAATAAGAAAACAATATTAAGATTTTTTTATAAATGATAAAAAATATTAATATTTTTTTAATGATATAAATATTAAAATTTTTTTAAATACTTAAGTTATTCCAAAATTTTGAATAAAATATATATTTCAAATTTAAAAAAGTTTTCATTTTAATCTAAGGATAAGGGTTTGTATGTTATATTCGAAAATTATTTTATTTATTTTTGTTCTAATGCAGCTGGCAAACACTTTAGACAGCTTGGTCTTGTATGCCTTAAGGCAAGAGCTGCACTGACGTTACTCACTTTGCATTACCCAGGGGGGCGCGTGTCACTTGAAGATCAGCCACGGATGCGGAGTAACAATGCCCCCGCAACGCTCTACGATCCTATTAGGACCGGATTCCGAACCACTACAAACGTCCATGGCACCGCTGGGACTCGAACCCGAAACCTGTGATACCGAGAGCCAGAGCGCTAGCTACTCGGCCATTCAGGCCCCATTTAGTTTAAGATCCATCAACTTGTTTTGGTACTGATTTTAATTTTCCAGACTAATTTCAATTTACCTCTACAAGATTTTATTCCATTCTGCCTAAAGGCCCCCGCATATTTTGACTTCTTAAACCTTTAAATACGAAATAAAAATATATTATATGTGTAAAACGAAATATTTATGGCTTTTCTCGATCACAGAGCTTACCGAAAAAGCGTTCTTGCCTTATGCACATCATAGCAATAAATATTGAAATAACTTTGACGTTACTCCTGACATGATATTATATGAACCTGATTTTTTAAATAATTAGCTCCATAAAACCAGCTCAAGGATCGCATTGAAATTCTTGAAGGCCATGTTTGACAACTTGTCCATCAAGTTTTACAATTGCAGTTAAACTTTTATCACAAATTTATGTGGTTCAAAATTTTTATTATACTCTTTAGTACGATGTAAGATTGCTATTTAAACTAAATTGAAAAAAAAATTATAAGATGTAAAATCAAAAATGAAAGCCAGCCACGACCAGGTTTACAAGGCAACTACCTCCAATACATTTCTATAAGTTCCTTTCTAAGGGTACAGATTCGGAAATAAAATATGAAAGTAGCCTCGTAAAAGTAGGGAACTACCGCCAAGTCGTAGCAATAATTTTTTGGATAATGTTGGATCCACTGGAAGAACTTTTAAAAAGACATCTGGAATCTTTTTAATGCCTTATCTTTCAGGAAGAAGTCCATGAAATAAAAATTCCATTCCAGTTTTCAATGAAATTTAAAAGAAATCATTAAGAAATAACTTTGTTTCAATGTGATTTTTTTTTTAGATTCTGAAGTCCATCGACAGTATGTATGGAAAAATGCTTAAATGTATTATTATATATTTATTTATGCATGTTATAAATCTATCTATCAATTTTTATCAGTTTTAAGACAATTCGTACTTTTTAAAATATAAAACTATGTATAAAATATAAATTATAATAATACTAGCAGAACCAGACATATGTTGTCCTGCCAAAAAAAAACCATTGTAGAAAATTACATATCGTGAATATATTCTCCATGTCCCAATATATGTGCATACTAATTTTCATGGATATCGTTTGAATAGCATATAAGATAAAATGCTGTAGCACCATCTGAGGCGACTTACAACAAAGGGGATAGCATAAAGACATTCTCCATGTTTTGTCAAACACACATAAAAATTTCATCAAAATCGCGCAAACCGTTTAGGAGGAGTTCAATGACAAACACATCTACAGATGAATTATATATATAAAGATAATGACAACAACTTGAATAGTTTGATTAATTTGCAAGCTAAACCAAGAACATTAAGAGTAAGTGAAGGAATTCCACGCACCTATAAGTAGTTTTGTAATACTAAATGCAATAATGATTTTACACGGTCCAACTTTCAATATTCATTGAGTACAATTTTTAAGCTTGAAGTGATAACAGTTCTTTTACTACAATTCATTTCCTGAAAAGTTCATTTGGCGAATAATTTGATGCTATTGACGTGCAATTCCGCGTATCAAGTGGGAGAATACTCACTCATACACTCATGTATTTTTGGCCTGAAATTTTGTGAATGAGAAAAAATACTTTTGTATCTCAAAAACACTTATACTTGCAAACAAAAATGATAATATTAATAAAAGTTGATCCTTTTTGTAATCTTAAATTCTTATATTTTTATCAAGATAATGAATTTTTTAAATAAATATTAAATAAAATACGGATTATTATTTAAATTAAAAACAACAAGACATAATGCAAAGTAAAACCTTAGATGTAACAGTAATATGAATATTTAATGAATAGAATAATGCTTTTGGAATAATAAACATAGATTCACAATGATTCGTAAAATTGTTCGTGCTTTGCAAGATTCATCTTTCTTGGCCCCAATACTACAGCAGGTTTTACGGTTGTTATTCCAGTTGCGTCTACATTGCATATGTGGTTTTCGTTAAATATATACTTTTCCAAGTACTGTTTGTAAATTTGTAAAATAGTTTTAACTACTTCCGTGTTAAAGTAGCCATAGGGTTTATGCTTTTCGGTTCAAGTTTATAGCCAGATATCATTTAAGAAATAACGCTGACCAATTATTACTGGCTATTTTTATCACCGTATTGAAATAATTTTTTATTTTATTGGCCTAAGCATTGTAAAGATGTCTTAAAAAAATGATGACCCTAATTATAACCGCCAACGAGTGTGAGTGGTGTCTTTTTACCAGAATACTTGCAATCGGAAAAAAAAAAAAAACCCACTAAGAAAGTTAGACACAACAAATGATATAAGAGTTGTACTAGCCATAACAAAATCAAAGGCCGATGAATTCATCTCTTTAAAATTTGTATTTAAATTTGATGACTAGATGTGTAATAATCTAATTTTAATGTAATTCTCTAATAGAAGTAGTATAATTCTCTTGTACTACATTCTAATTTTAATATAATTTTCAGTAATCTAATTTTTTAATGTTATTTTCTGAATAAATAATTATTTAATGTTATTTTCTGAATAAATAATTATTTAATGTTATTTTCTGAATAAATAATTATTTGTGAATAAATGTGCTTTATTAACTCTAGCCAATATGCTTGTTTTGTTTGGCCATAACAAAATTCATACAATCTAATTGTCTATGAGTGGCACTTCCACAGAATTGATTCGTTTTTCAAAACTGGCACCATGGGAACTTCTTTGTTTTACAAGCTAACTTGCGTATACTACTAGTAGCTTATATGTCGTCTGGTTATCATATACTATTAGTAGCTTATTGTGTATAATATTATGTATTATAAGACATAAGTGTCAGGGTTTGTCATAACATTTTATTCCAATTCACTACAGGGTACACATCTCAATTACAATAAGTCCAGAAAAGGTAACAAATGCTATTTACAATCATACATTTTTTTTACATAAATATAAAATAGTTTTCACACAAAAAATCATAGAATTAATGTTAATACTGAAACAATTCAATAGAAAATGTACCGGAATTAAAAAAAGATACATCTATTCAGTGAAACAATGAAAATGTGATAAGAATGTTTAAATGTTTTGTAAAAAATACAATAGAAGATTAATTTTAATTATATAAGAAAGTTACTCACAGAGGTCAGGGATAGTTAACAAGTCTATTATAAAATGATTTTTTTTTCTCTGATAATTCGTTCATGGTTTGTCTAAATATACGCAATAGTGCATATCTGAACAATATGAAATATGTGTTTTTTTAAAACATTTAGCGAAATGAATGAAACAGTTAATTATAGTTGCAGTTAATGAAAACAAAATATTGAAATAATAAATTAAAATAATAACGAAAACAAATAACTTATTTAAATTGTTTTCTTGTTTAAAAATAATGCAAATATCGTTAATTATAAACAATAAAATAAGACAATAGCAATAAGATTAAAGCTTTGTAACAAACAATTATATACAGATTACTCTGTAATAAACATATAATTTTAAAAATGAAATAAATTTTAATTAATAAATTATATTAATATTTAAATATATTTTTTTTAATCATTTTCTTAATTAATAAGAATTTGAATCATGATTTATCTATATCAAATTTATTACTATTAAATGAAATAATAATAATAAGATTAAAGCTTTGTAACAAATATGAATATACAGATTACTCAGTACCAAACATATAATTTTAAAAAGGAAATCAATTGTAATTAATAAATGATATTAATATTTAAAAATTGTTTTTTAATTCTTCTTATTTAACCAGAATTTAAATTTTGTTTTGTCCATATGAAATTTATTATTAAATGAGATAATAATAGTAAGATTAAAGTTTTGTAACAAACATATACAGATTAAATAAACATATAATTTTAAAAATGAAATAAATGTTAATTAATAAATGATATTAATATTTAAAAATATTTGTAACTTTTCTTAACTAATAAAAATTTCTATCATAATTTGTCCATGTCAAATTTATTATTTATGTAAAAATTAGATAAATAGAAACAAGTTAGGCTGCTAAAGTTTGTAAAAATACACAGAAATTAAACATGTACAATATCTTGCCACACACATGCACTGTACAAAGTAGTATTAAATGACACCATAGAATTAGATATTCATACAGAGATAAAGAAATTTTCTTAAATGATAGATTAAACATTAATATAAAATTTCTTAAATAATAAGCAAATGTTGAAATTGTTCTATAAATAACAAATCTACTTACAAGAAATGTGCATAAACATAATAATGGCATTTGGTTTGAAAGTGAATGAATATTTTAACACTTGAGGAACTACTTTTGTGTCAAAAGCAGATACGAATATTTTATCATATCACATTCAATTATTGAATGAAATGTATAACAATTAACAGGTTTATCCATGTGCGTTACAACAACAAGGTAAAGACAAACATAACTAATGGATACATGTGTTTAGACTAGAACATTCACATCACAAAACATACATATATTTGCATCGTAATCTACTTAGGTTTCTGTAAAACATGCCAGAAAAGATACAACTTGATATAATACAGTTCATAATTATTGAAGTTAGCTATTTATATGCATTAATATTAAATTACTCAACAAGAAAAAAGGAACCCCGCTTTAAGTAATTAAATTACAATTGATAAGAATTTTTCTTAAAAAAGCTCAAAATTTTTTTAGCCAGTTCTTTTTTACTTATTTATTGATTGGTTTCAGAACAGTGGCTTTTATAGAAAGATTGTAGTAAATACGTGAACATAAAATATTTACTGGTAAAAATATTTATTTTTTGTAGTTAAGATTTGATTACCTGTTTAATTTAACGTGATATCTAATGAATTTATTTTTCTACAAAGCATATATACATACTAATGCTTACGTGCTTTGGATCTAAAGTATGCAATTGGTGGGAATTGAGGATATATTAAGACCGAGGATATATTATGAAATCGTATTACAGAAGAGTTTAATATTTATGTTGTACACTCACTTCATTTCAAAATAAGAACAAGAAAATATTTGTTTATCTTTATTACAAAATGATATTGATTTAATCGGATATTCTAGTTCAACATAAGTTGTTTTTTTCAAGAAAATAAAATACACAATCCAGATAATAGATGATATAATAAATAAGATCAGTAGAATTAAATTTAAAAATAAATCTTTTTATCGATTGTTATTTTTATATCCAAATTATAACAGTACTTTTTTTTTTTATGAAATATGTTTTTGTTGAGACAAATTTATAAGTTAGATAATGAAACGCCAAGTTTTTTGGTGGTTAATAGCCTGAAAACAATTATCTATTTTATTTAATTATTTATTTGGAAATTTGGAATTCAAGTTTATTTGTTTAATGTTTTAAGGTTTTATTTATTTATTGTTTTTTCAAATTATAACGATATATAGAGTAAGAAATGCGTTTTGATTGTGACAAATTTACGAGTTATGTAATGAAACGTAAATTTATGTAATAGTTAGTGGCTTGAGAATAATTATCTCTTTTATTTAATTATCTATTTTCGAATTCGAAGTTTATTTATTTAGTGTTTCAAATTTTTATTTGTTCATTGTTTTTTCAAATTATAATAATATATCGAGTATTTTTTTGAAGAAATATATTTTGGTTGAAACAAATTTATAAGTTATGTAATAAAACGCCAAGTTTGCTGATGGCTAGTGACTTGAAAACAGTTATCTATTTTATTTAATAATTTATTTTTAATTAAAGTTTATTTATTTAATGTTTCAATTTTTTATTTATCTATTGTTTTTTCAAATTATAACAATATATAGAGTATTTTCTTTAAGAAATATGATTTGATCGAGAAAAATTTGTGAGCTATGTAATAAAAAGTCAAATTTTCTGATGGTTAGAGGCCTGAAAAACAATTATCTATTTTATTTAATTATAATTAATTATTATATTATAATTTTATTAATTTTATCTAACTATTTATTTTGAAATTTCGAATTCAAATTTATTAATTTAATGTAATTCAAGTTTTTATTTATTAATTGTTTTTTCATTTCCCCCTTTTTTAATTTTATTATATTTAATTGTTTTAACATGATGAAACTTGAAAGGATTGGAAATAAAAAATGACGAATTGTAGATATTGTACAGTATTAAATCAACACAATACACACTTCTTTCAGATATTTTTATCTGGATTTTTCTGCATTTGCCATTTACATTCCTATTTTTCAAGCTAAAATATGGCATAAAAAATTGAATCTTTCTCATTCAGAGAAGTCTGTAACATCTGCTCTTATTTACTATTAATAAGTTAAGAAAATATTGTTTTAAATATTAGAAGATTTTTTTGTTATTTGATAAGTAGCAGAACATCTACTTCCTGTTCTTATTTATTGTTTTTTTATTTTTACCTTTTTTATTATATTTATATTAATTATTATTAGCTTGATGAAACTTGAAGAGATTGCAAATAAATCATGACGAATTGCATCAATATTGTACAATATTAACTCCGTATGTATACTTCGTTGAGATATTTTTCTTTGAATTTTTCTGAGTTTAATTTTGCCATATGCATTGCAATTTTTCACGGTAAAATATGGCAAAAAAAAATCTTTCTTATTAACAGAAGCCTGTAACATCTGCTCATATTTACTATTAGTAAGAAGAATATATTGTTTTAAATGCTTGAGGATTTATTTTTTTTATTACATAAATAGCAGAACATCTAATTCCTGTTCTTTCATTAAATACTGATAATTAATTTTGATGACAGTTCCAAGTAAACGAAGCTCGTGTTTTAGCATGAGACTTGAAAGGATTGGAAATTAATCATGACGAATTGAATCGATATTGTACAATATTAATTCAACGCAATATATATTTGTTGAGATATTTTTCTCTGGTTTTTTCTGCATTTGCCATCTGCATTGCTGTTTATCATAATAAAATAATGTAAAAGAAAATTGAATCTTTCTCGTTAACAGAATAACATCTGCTCATATTTACTTTTAATAAGTTAAGAAAAAATTGCTTTAAATATGCGAGGATTAATCTATGTATTAGATAAGTAGCAGAACATCTATTTCCTGTTCTCTCATCGAATG